>SNQN01010682.1:10112-21167 GCA_008642245.1 Bassia scoparia | reverse complement strand
TATGAAGTGAAGTACTCTTGAAACTTCATACCAAGAGAAGGAACCCGACAACACATCCATGGCTTCGAACTTGAGGAACATCCGCGTTCAGTTTTAACGTATGCAAACCCACACACGAGGCTCAACCCACCTTGGGATTCTAGTGAGATCACTTGAAGTATTATACACCTTCAAGTAGGAGTTGCCAAAGCTCCACACTCACATAGGTGTCAAAAGACATTAAGAATCAACAATTCAACCTCATCATCAATTATGATGGTGTTCAACAGTTAAGGACTAAGTCCAACCTCCCCAGGCTGTTCCAACATTATGAGCTAAGCTCACCATCCAATTGATAACACATTTGGTGTATCACAGTTAAGGATCAATGACCCAACCACAACTAGGCTGCCATACTATAAGAGCATAGCTCACCATATAAACAAACTCGTGGCGTGTGTCACAATTAAGGACCATAGTCCAACCTCCCAAGGTTGTCACACATTAAGGAAACCTCCACCACTCACCACTGATCATATGGTGTGTGTCACAGTTAAGGACCGCAGTCCAACCCCCACTAGGCTGTCACATATTAAGGAAACATATCCACCATAACATCTGTGACGACATGCATGGCGTGTTCACAGTTTAGGACTGAAGGACTGTAGTCKAACCACAATTAAGCTGTCACACTTTAAGGAAATACATCCACCATAACATCGATCACACGACGTGTCCACAGTTAAGGACCGCAGTCCAACCACAACTAGGCTGTCACACTTTAAGGAAATATCCACCACATCATCAATTGAACACGAGACGTGTGTCACAGTTAAGGACCACAGTCCAACCTCCCCAGGCTGTCACACTTTAAGGACACATGTCCACCACGTCATCAGAAATCAAGATAACAATCTTATTTGAAGTACTAAAAACTTAGTAACATCAAATAAATGTTTAGTAATCCCTTTCTTTCGATATTTTTCAATGTTGACTTCATATACTTATTATCAATATGTTCCTACGTCGTGTACTACATTAAGAGTGTTACATTCATCTCCTAAAAAATCTTTCTAGCAATAAACCCAAACATGCTAATGACCGGCGGTTTTGATGAACAAGTAATTAGGAGCAAGATAATACTCTTGAGAGCGAATGCAAGCATTAGAGATTCTTCACAATGGTATTTCTTGAAGTGATTCATGTGGCAATTATATTGATACATTGCCAAGTCTCCGAGTCATAAGCTAATCAATTCCTACTGTGTGCTGAAAAGTGGATATAGGCTATGCTTTGGGCTGGGTATTCATCTCAGTTGTTAAGCTTCAAGTCATCAAGAGCCTAACATGTCATGTGCTTGATTTAATTTTTATGTTTGAGTTTTAGGTTGTATCTAATACCTTTAGTTGAGTTATGGCTAATCTAATAATTGCAATATTTCTTAATTCCCCTGTGAGCGACATGGAAAACATTGTCTGTTCAATTGAACATTTTTATACTGGTGAGGTCCAGTTTTAAGTCTAGTGAGCTTACTGGATTGTCTGACAGTGGTGAGTAAGTCCTGGGGTAATAAATCCTTATATATATAATAGAAACAATACTGATCATGGCACACAATTCGCGGAAGGACAATATTGGAATGTAAGGGTCGTGTTGGGTGTCACTTGATTGTGGATGCGTCAGGCATACAACACTTTGACATCGATATTGTTTCTATAGGCTGACTAACGGTGACCAACATCTTCGTCTACTACGTATTGTGTACGTAACCATTACACCCTAGAGACAAATTTTTCCTGCACGATGAGGCCACTCGCCACCACCAATTGCCAGGTTTTGTCATTTTCTTACCCAACCTCAATCTTCAATTGTTCTTTTCCCCACATTGCTTACGTAAATTATATACGTGATCACAAGATATAAGAATCACCTCTAACCCTAACAAGACAAAAAATCACCGCCAAAAAAGAGATACTATTTCCAGAAGTAAACGCAGAATATTGGGAGGTGATGGTGGTTGCTTGGTGTTTGAAGGAGGCGGTAATTATTATGTGTCTTGCTAACGTAGCGATTAATTGATAGTTGATATAGGCAGAGTTGAACTTGTAAAAGTGATGAGAGAGCAAAGGACGTAGGTCGTGCACCATGATTATTGCTGCGATTGAAATATGAAAGCTTTGTGCGCCTCAGTATAGAAAGACAGAAACGAGAACGGCTTACGAACATTAATACTCTTTTACGAGAAGAAACGTAAGTATACAGTAGCGGTGATGGGAGTTATAATATAACCTGTAAACTGAGTCTGCCAGAGTTACGTCATGATATTAGTTGGAGATACTAAAAATGGTGTTGATGTATTCTTTCACTATTTTTCAGCTTCGTGTTTTATGGAGTTTTAGTGTGGTCTTTGGTTACGTTAATATTGGAGGATGTACGCAAAATTAAGAATAGAAATCTTAATATCAGAAAGCGGGACTTGAGAGATGATGAGAGAGGAAGTGGGTGTTATGGATTCTTATCAGCGAAGCTCAATATATATCAGGAATAAACTTAAGCTTTTTGCTTTGTTCCATTTATCTTGCTGAGAGCAATGACGTATTTTGCTCTTTAGATGTTATTTGAATCAGAAAAATCAGAATTTTATGTTATAGTTAAGATATATTAATTTTGTCACATTACAAATTTTAAGACTTAGTTTGTAAGAAGGAGAGATTTTAAGCGATTGTAAATTCCAAATAAAGAAATTTCTGCACAGTATATGTTCGATAATACGAGGAAGCTATACTTTTCTGTGATTTTTTCCTCGAAGTGAAAAAAGCGTCGATTTGCGTCGGTTGATCGTTAATCTGTAAAATCTTATCTCATTACTGGTCTATAATATTGGCAGATACCTATTATCAATGATAAGTCGCTGATGTCTATCTGCTCTATTTCAGTATATATTATCTTCTTAATATGTTCTCCTCTTTTCCTTCAAATCTATTAACACTTGCATCAAGAATTTGCTAAAGCATTTTGCGAATTCTCCGACAACTTAATTGTTTATGTCAGGCCTAGTATGGAATTTAAATTTTCTCATGTTGTCATGGGGACAAGGGCTGGTAGACACCTTGAATAAATGGCTTAAATTTCCAAATGTCGACTCAGAACATACAATCTGACTTCATTCAAAATTCTCTCTCTTATTTAAGTCGGTCCTTTTGTGCTATAAGGATTATACATAATATCGCTATGGCATGTGTCTCAATGTTATAATTGGAATCTGCAATGGCTCATTGGACAGATATAGTCACTGCATTTATTTATTGGTCTAATGCGAGAGTGTGAGTGTGTGCACTACTTTTGTGAGCGATCCACCAAAATTCTTCAGAGGCTTCTATCCTGTGAAATCACTGATAATAGAAATCTAATAGGTAGAAATACCATTCGGGCATGTACCGAGCTTCCCTAAGGTTTGCATAAGCCACATTTGAGGTTTTACACAGTTTTTTACCGTTTAACTGAAAAATATATTCATATTTATTTGGGCCAGTAATGACCCGAACTCAAGGTAGAAATATGTTCTGCTTTCAAACCCCAAAGGCTGATTTAACTGAAATATAGACCAAGCAACTCATTTGACATTAGGTCAATTTTGATCAGCCATCAAGCTTATTTCCTCGCAATATACGGTATATTATCCTTTTTCAGATAACATTAATAAACTCCGAAAATTAATGTAAGCTAATTATCTTCGATTACATTGAGGTAGGATCACCAGAGCATAAGGAAATATCTTTATATATTATAGTAGATAAGTGTTTCTTCGAGCGTCATTGTGTATATATTGTTTTGTTCTTATATTGTCTCCTCACTAATATTTTTAATTTCCAAGCGCTGTGCCACTGAGATGATTCTCACCAATCCTTCACATTTATTCAGTACAATACTCCTATAAATCACTTCCAGTGTGAATATATGATTCATGACAAGGTATTCCAAACTCTTAAAAATAAAACAAAGATGTCGCGTAGATAAACACAACCCAAAAAGACAACAATCAGGAAAGCTTGAGTACGTATGATATTACAATAGAAAACAATCTCGGACAGCATGCTCCCAAATATTGGCAGGCCAATATCGAGTTCTACAGACACACAGTTTAAAAATGCTAGAGAAACAAAAGAAACCAGCTCTCTTAACTAGATGAAACCAGCTTTAACAACAATTATTCAACTTCATCCTAGAACCACAGTATTCCAAAACTTATACTTATACAATAAACACTACCTATTCAATATCATGCTTAGGACAGCTATATCTTTCCAATCCACTAAGAAATCCGAGAGAAATATCAGATAGCCCATTGAATTTATAAATAGTTCTGATAACTACGATGTACCTGTAAAATAATTTTTCATCATCACTAAACACTTTCATTATATCTAGGTTACTTGGCCAAATTGATCTCAATATCAAATAGAGACACATACACTTAGTTGTTATAGGTTTCACAAATATGTATTTTGTAAAGATGTACAAGGTTGTCCCGAGATTCATTCTCACTCACACCACGATCAATCGGAACTGTCTATAATAAAATTAAACTAACAAGTAGGATTACACACTATACTAATTTTAACCTATTTCTGAATCACCTTCACGCGCTGTCACCACGTATTTGATAATATTCCATGCAAATAATCTTCATACACCATTAGTGGTCAAATACGGTGACCAGCAGAACTGAATTCATTCTCGAGTTGACCATTGAAAAGTCGGGTATAAATCTTACAACACCTAAAATCACGCGGCTATGGTTTTAAGATCCAATTGTAAATTTCATTATACATCACTTTAAATAATACTTAAAGTAGAGCAGCACGTTGATATAGCAGGCTTCATACCAATCGGCTATTAATAACGGAGCGAAGGCAAGAAAAATAATAGAGTATAAACCTGTATAGACCGAGATAGTTTTGGCGGTCGGACGGGTCGGACAGTCTGTATGTTAGTGGGTGTTAACGACCGGGAGGGCGCTGGATACATCGCTGCTTTAGTTGTTGCGTTTGTTCATGGCTAGCACAGAACCCGCAGTGAGTGCGTGGGGAGTGTTGTCGATGGGGAATCGCCGAACTCACTCTTTTTTCGCAAAGAATTATTAATTGTTTCTAATCACGGACGCCCGAACGTTGGTGCCAAAACAATTGCCCACGGTCTGATCGAGTTAACCAGTTCGTGGTTCGGGAAGACATGGTACTTGATTGATAGCTTCGAACCCAATCCGCTCGCATGCAGCTACTTTCTGCCTTGATCGGCCGACTACTCACGGATCTCATATTAATTTCTATTAAAACCGATTAGGATGACTACATAGCACCTTACAAAGTTTTTGTGAGAACTAATAGATCATTAATTGCAGTACCTTACTTCTTTTAATACTATAAGTTTAATTATACAAGAAAGGCAATGGAGTTTTTTAATAATTCAGCACAAAATTATACCGTAGCTGAATATTGTGCGACCTATCTTCCGTATTTAAACTACGTATCATTATTAATACTTGTGTCTAGACAACTCGGGCGTAAACACACACGGCCTCTGACATCCTTGGAACGTTTGGACAAATTAATTTCGCACTGAACTTCTATATATGAGAATTATGCTATTCTATTCTTTGTCATATGTCGGATCTCTTAAGTTCAAATATATGTCATGACTTCATTATTTATGTACGAAGTGCAATCCCAAATATTGCCTGTAGCTTTACATGAAAAATCATTTATCTATTAAAATCTAATTTGCTTTCTATTATCTTCATTAAGACATGAAGTCAGAGTATCTCTAACTTATATTATTAATCCCCATTTGTATTCCACGTCACCCTTATTACGATTAGACTTCTTCTTCTAATTGACTGCATATTTACTTCTTGTTCTATTGCTGAGAAACCCATTTTTTTCGCAGCATATTTTATGGGCCCTATTATTTTGTGATTGAGTTTCTCTGTCAGGAAAATATCACAAATACGTTCAGTAAATCTAATATGCAGTAAATTTATCTATATGCGCGCTGCTAAGGTGCTTCTAGATACCGCTCCTACACATACCAATGAGAATCTAAGTTGTGATGCATCATGTCTACGGTGCTGAAGAAGAGAATGATGCGTTAGCGGAATATAAATGCATTACTGTGACATAATAAACATTCTTATAATTTCGTACAAAAGAGAATAGTTATGAGAAAGAGCAAAATAAATCGGATATTTAAAGAAGAAAGGAATAAAATGACATTTGTTTATACTAATCGATTATCAATTCAAATAAGTTGAGAATAAATTCCGATACATATTTTATCATGAGACTTCGAGTTAAGAAAAGGAGGCGATTTCGTACACTATTTAAAGTGGATAAATGGAGTGAAATACGAAATCATGAGTATAAATTAGAAAGGCTAGACTAAGTAACAGCGCTGAATGATGGATTGTGTGAGTAATCCTTCGCCGGAGTTATGTAGCTGCTCCTTGGAGTTTTTTAGTTCTGCTCTGCGCTGATAATGGAGCTTGATCTTTCGAGCTAAATGAATAGTTTCAGAAAACTCGAAATTTCGTGATATATAGAAGGGGAGGATGGATCTCAGCTGTAATGAACAGGCTCGAGGTAAGATGATGCTAGAGGGTCCTTAAGCGATTTCCGAGTTCCATTAAATGTTCTGAGCATCATAGGTGTACGGTAATCATGACGAAAGGAGTGAGGAAAGATTATATACTGGCAGGGCAGTAAGAATGACCTAAATAATGAGCGGATGATAAAGCCAAAAATGTAAGCGTTATATAGTTCCTAGAGGACGCCGTATATTAGTGGCCCAGAGAGCGTATATACGCTCTACAAATTGAGGTATCGTAACTTAGGGGTCCCGGTCAGTGGAGCGTATTTTTGGGATCGATTGATGTTATGTCTATATGGCGTATGGTAGTTGGTACACTGTCTCATTCGTCATGAGTGCTGTAAGAGCTTAAATTGCAAGCCTACTTAGTGGCTTATTGTCCTACTATTATAATATCGATTTTTCTTGATTCTCTTCTCACTGTATAGGAATGTATTATAGGAACCACTATTATTTTGTGTATTTAAAATATTTTAATACTCGATACAAGCACTCATTTACCCGAGAGACGGCACGTTCCCTCCGATAAAAGGCAGAGACGTATACTAAAAGGAACTATCTACTGAGGACTAATAATTATTTTACATATGGTAATTAAATGAGCACAATAGAATAAGTATGTAACAATCTTTATAGAGAATATTATATAATTAAGAGGTTTTATAATAATAAATGTATAATGAGCTAATATTATGGATGTTTAGATAAACAAGTAGGTGCTTATAAGATTCTAAATTATGTAAATGAAGAGTTAGAAAAATCTGAAATATAGTCGATTCATTAAATTACTGTGCGACTATGTGTCTCAAAAAAATTGAGAGTAGAGAGCATGAAAGAGCTGTCTATAGAGAAAAGTTCAAACGAAGATTCCACAACGTGCATACTGGTTTTCAACAAAAGTAACGTATAGAGGTATTCCATATGTAACCATTAAGCAACATCGATATTATCATATACAACTAGATCCAAATCAGGACCATATAAACCCATAGAGTACACATACTTTATACTATACTAAGTCTGCTTACACATAAGACAATAACACATACCCAATAACAACAGCTCCCTAGGACTCATTTGGTTGTGATAAAACTTAGTTGTTAGTACGTGTAAAAGAGTTTTTACTATTAGACTCTACATACATGAGACTCAGAGTATAATGATTAAAATTAATATTCTATGCCTATAAAATATTCTTACCATGCAAATTTCTAGTAAAACAAATTGATTCAACGATTCTGTAGACAAAACTTCTAGAAGAAGCCACTACTGACATTCAAAGGTGGACGTTTGATCGGTATAGTTCAGTTGTGGCCACCAGAACGAGCACAATCCAAAAGAAGATGGCACAATCAATGTCAAACACACACACGCACCTACTCACCGTTGAACAAATTAGATGCAGACTCATGCAAATGTTCAAATAAACTAGAATAGAGGATACGATATTCAGAATACTAAAATCACTCGAAAACTTTCAAGTATGTGTATAGGAGTAAGAATAAGATTAACGGACATGAACTCCGATTTTGATAATAATCCGTAATTAAAAATAAATTATTATAAGAGGACAGTATAGCTCTCTCTACAGACCACACATACACGTAATGGATGGAGAGTCTCAAAGGAATAAGCCGAATAAGCTAAATTTAGACGCTCTTTTGGCTCATTGGCAACTACCCCTAGTTGCGGCGAGCAGCGGGGGCGGCGCCTGCGGGACGTAACATCGATTGCGTGTGTTGTGGTGCTGGTGCGTTGTGTTCCTCCGAGAGCCAACAGAAATGCTCGGCAAAATCACCGGTGAGATGAATTGGGGATGTGTTGTCAGAGATGTACATATTAATTTTGTGTATCCGCCAAGCATTGAAGCAATCGTTGAAATCTGTACCTAATTAGAGCGTTTATATTTAGTTATTACTAGCGACTCGTACCCCTCGAAACGTTAAAGTGCACAAAACTACATTGGCCTCCACCCGTACACGTCCTTAACCCAGTGGTGGAGTTCGAGGACATGGTACGACGTTATTTGGAATCTACTTGACACCAGAATCTCGGTGATTATACAAATATAGTGAACGGTCGTGACACAGCGTAGGCTCCAGCCTTATAGAGCGGGCGTCCTGATGCTAATGGGTATCCTATGCCACAGCTTGAGTGGGTTTGTTTTATACTATTCACATTTTGGGGCATTATGAGAGCACGGAATTCCCTGCACGTGATTGCTCGTTTGTTAACTAACTAGTTCAGATGTGTATCTTGAGAGATAGAAAAGGATATTGCACGTCAAACCGTGTGTCGTTGTTTGATTCGTCTAATGAGTAGATTGAGATGTCCTATAATATATGATCAAGATTTCATTCAACACTAATGTATATACTCAAAAGGATATAAACAATTACAAACAGTGCATATGGAAAAAAGTATGAATACCTTCGAACAACGTTGGTGAACAATTGGAAGAGCACAAGTAGCCAATCATCGAATAACGTTATAACAAGGAACGATCGAGTGGTATGGCGAGTATAGGACAATAGGATATGTAGTAACGTTTGAAGTCAGGCATTCTGTTTAAATCTCACATATTGCTATAGACGGAAAACACCTTTTACCGCGATGGTGTTTTAATTCAGTAAATCAATAATTCGCGAAATATTTCCATATTAGGTTAATATTTCTCATTTAACACGTATTATTGGATGCAACACCAACTTACGTGTTTAAGCATCGCCTCACAAAAGAGTACGTAATAAATGCGAAATAGAAATAGATAGAGGAAAAATTCTTTAACACCTAAAGTAGATCTATCTTAATTTTGAATACACATTTGCTCTTGTAAAAGTCGTTAATAAAAAATTGGACATCAAGAAATAAAAGAACGTAATCTTATTAAACAATAAAGAGAAATGATACATTGAAAAGGTGTTTTTTATTAGTAAAAAAGTTCAAATATTAACTATTATTAGAAACATACTATATCATAGACTGTGTCAAATGGGCTATATAATACTTCCGGATCCCTCCTTTGTATTTAGTTTTTACACTTTCTAATTTGGTATGTTTTTAATAGTTGTTTCAAATCAATATAAACTTTTTTTTCTATTTTACTTACTACTACCTCCATCTCAGAATGATTGTTGCGTTTTAGAATATTAGGTACAAAAAGGGAGTAAATTTTGACTATGAAAAATCTTCATGATATAAGGAAAACATATCAGTATGAGACATTTGTTAGATTCAGTCAATGCAAAGTATTTTAATATCAATTTTTTGCAATTTTTTATAAGGGTAAATGAAGATATTTTTGTTTTTAGATCAAGTGCATTGAAAACTGTGTAAAAGGTAAACGTAACAAACTTTCTGAGACGAAGGAGAAAACCTTAATGAATTACGGTTCCTTAATTTCAAGATTCATTACATATTCGATCCTATATTCAACATTTATTATATTTATTCTTTATTTAATTTATTCAATTTTTACATAATTACTCAACTCTTTTATCTTAACTTATTATCTCGATTTTTAAACTTAATTTACCCAATTCTTTTACTAACACTTAAGCCAAAATGAAAATGAACGCTAAAAAAAGAGACTCACAAGCTTTGTTGGTCAAAGATTATTTACATGCGGAAGATATAATATAATGATTGCTTTAATGATCTTGTTTTATTAAGTTTTTTGGTTTTTCTTAACTACCAATATTCTTATAATTCCAAGTTGAACCAACTTTTCCTATTTTCTCTTTTATTCCCACAACACTATATATTTGTTTTATTGTGAACAAATATTAAAACAATTACATTGTCCAACTCAGATGAGAACAATACAACCCAAATTCTAGTCATGTATCTAATGATTTTATAGGCTAACACATGCATAGGTACACTTCGCCTTTCTAACAATATGAATAATATAAATTTTATCTCAAGATTACACAATTTGAAGATCCTTACAATATTACCTAGATAATTAACTATTAGTACTTGTTGATAGCTTGCAGGAGTCACTTCAAGAATTAATCTTTTTTTTTTAATCTTTCGATGAATTAATCTTCTGACTTGGCCTCATATTGAAGTACCAATTGTAGAAATAATAGCTTACTGTATATCAACAAACGAATCAGAATATTAATAACAAAGAAGTTTAGAACGAATTTACCAATTTGTTGTGTCGTGGTATGGAGGCCACTGCATTAGAGAAATATTTCGCCAAACCCATGTAGGGTCAATAACGGACGCCCCTAGGTAATACAACGCATCCAAGATCGTACGCTCGAATCGAGGGTGGTTCTCAAGAATTGCTCAATACTCTCTCTAAGGTGTTTCTTAGTGTTTTTTTGTAATATATACTCTATGAATTAGATAGGTCAAAATATTAATACTCCAACAAAGAAGAAACCTTATAAAAAAAGTCATGGGAACAAGGTATATTAG
>SNQN01010681.1:0-17854 GCA_008642245.1 Bassia scoparia | reverse complement strand
TTCTATTTTTAGGATTTTTTAAAATAATTTATATTGGTGATCTCCATAATTTCCACTTTTCATCACATTCTTCACATTTTTCTGAGCTCGGAAATTTTTTATCAAAACAATAATAGAGGTTTTAGTAAACATAAGGAGGCTGAAGTTGAAGTAATAAATTTTGAGTTGCTTAAACAGAAAAGTTTTACACTAGAATATGTTGATTTAATTTCGGCTCATAATTATATGATTGATGATGTTGAAGAATTATTAAAGGAGTATGTGGATATGAAAGTTTCTCTTGCTAGCACTAGTGGTGCAAATGTTAATGTTGAAGAGTTGTATTTGGAATATGAGGGTAAGATCTGTGATTTACAAGCTGAAATATTTGATTTAAAGAAAAATATCAACGCTGAAGTTACTTTAGGTAATTAAGATGTTGATATTGATTCTTTACTTTTGGAATATGAAGTTAAAATTTGTGGTCTTCAATCCAAAATATTCAAACTACAAAAGGGAAAAAACATTGAGGCCACTACAGAACCAAACTTGGATCTGGTTTAAAAACTTAAGGATGAGCTTCATAGGGCAAAGTTGGATCTTGCCATTGCTGCAGAGTTTAATGAAGCTCAACTTAAGAAACTTGAAACCAAAGAACAGGATCTGAGTGATTGCCTAAGACAGATGCACAGGTTGCCCGATGCTTAGAATACTCTAAATATCCTAACCTCATTTAAAGAGGGGTTAGAAGCAAAATTTTGGGGCATTATCTACAGTCGAGTCTGAGTACATTGTAGCCGCTTTGTGTTGTGCTCAGCTCTTGTGCATTAAGTCACAACTAAAGGATTTTGGGTTTTGTTTTGGAAGTGTTCCTATTTTATTTGACAACACAAGTGCAATCAATATTTCCAAAAATCTTTTCTAGCATTCTAAACCATGGCATATTGAGATTAGACATCATTTTCTGTGGGACAATATTGAAAAAGGTAATATCGAGTTGGAGTTTTGCAGGTCAGAAGATCAACTAGCTGACATATTTACAAAACCTTTGAGCAGAGAAGTGTTCATCAAGTTTCGTACCTTGTTGGGTATGATTAAGAATAGATAATGAACTCTTAGGTCTTTACTTGTCCCTTTAACTAGTCAAATGATGTTTTCCGTGTATATATTTTTTCCGTATATATTTTCTTTTCTACTTTTTTTAGGGCTCATTAAGTTCTTATGCGATGCTGAATTGATCAATCAATTACTCAAACACTAGTAGAAAAATCCTCAAAAGCTGGGGTTATTTAGGGGTCAAAAGTTGGGGTTTTTAACCCCAACTTTTGAGCTTGCAGCTTTTGATAAAAGCTGGGGTTAAAATAACCCTAGCTTTTGAGAGTCAAAAGCTGGGGTTTTTAGCTAAAACCCCATCTTTTGTGAAGTCAAAAGTTGGGGTTTTAGCGAAAAACCCCAGCTTTTGACAACACAAAAGAAGCTTTTGTGTTTTTTTTTCAAATTTCAACGTATAATATGAAACCTGTATAATATGCTATAATATGTAAACCTGTATTTACGTACAATAGATATATAATAACAATCTATATTATATAAACCTGCATTTAGTCGATCTTTTCGATCGTAACACAAAAAAAAATAAAGATTTATGTATACAATATTAATAATAATAAGTTCAAAACATACAATAATCGTCAAAGTTACATGCATGTATATAAACAAAAAATACTCAAAAAAACTAATAAGTTTAATAAATAGTTCATGATATATAAGATCTAGAACACACAATGGTCGGTGACATAATTAGCGAACTTGTCCCGAACTTCATTGACCTCCGCATCCGTAAAAGGCTCATATCTTGGTGTTTTGAAGACCTATGACATAAAATATGTATATAAAACTTAAAGCGAAAAAAATATGAAGTTCAATATACAATATATCTCATAAAAGGCGTAATTAAGCTAGAAATAATAACGTACATGTGTTTTAGGGTGTTTTCACGCCTAACTTCAAGAAAATCTACCTATTACATGGTTTTAAATCTGGATCATGTTCTAAAACACTCATTTATGTTTCTTAAGGCTTGATTGCACTCGTTTAGACACACCTAGGTTGTTTTAGGGCGTGAAATGGCCTTTTTGGCCATTTTTGGGCATTTTGTGGGTTTTCGCGCCTAACTTGTAAAACTTCTACCTTTTACTTGGTTTTAAAGCTCAATCATGTCCTAAAACATATATCTAAGCTANCTTAGGATAAAATCGAACAAGATAAATACTTTCCATAAATCTAAAATCTTGCCTTGTTTAGCAAGTATTTATGGAAACTAGGGTTTAAGTCAATATACATATAAATACTCATCTATGCTTCCACATTCCATAACTCTCTCACGGATTAAAAGAGAAAAATACTTTTGAGAGCAAAAACACAAAAGCACAAAGATCATTACTTTGAGTCAAACAAGAGCATTAGACGAGCTTAAAACATTCTCTTACTTAGCTTTTTAAGAAGTCATTCATAAGAGAGAAAAGTGATATTGTAAAGGCATTCAACAGAAGGGTTGAAGGCCTGGTGAGTGTTTGTGAGTTTAAACACAAACTTGGACTTATGAGTGTGAGTCGAGTGCACATTCAGAGTTGAGTGTGGGGTGTGCTGGTTCCCGGAGTAGGGAAACAGTAGAGTGAGCGAGTTCTTTGTTTTCCGGAGTAGATTAATAAAAGAACTTAGGATTGGAGGACGTAGCCCAGAGTTGGGTAAACCTCGTTAAATACTGTGTGTTCTTTATTGTTTTACTTATATTGCACTGCGTACAGGAACCAACCCAACTGGTTCCTCAATCTAAGTCCGAAAGCAAATGAAGAAAAATTGGTTATCATTAACTATACTCAATTCACCCCCCCCCCCCCTCCTTGAGTATCACATAACCTTTATTGCAGATAATGAGGTAAGTTGTATTTTAGCATGCTCTACTGCTAAGGAAATATGGGAAACCTACAGTTAGCCTATGTGAGGGAACGAGTGAAGTCAGGAGATCAAAAGTGGATATGCTTATTATAAGATGAATCAAGATGAAAATATAAGGGATATGTTTACTCGTTTTATGTCTATTATTAATGAACTGAAATCTTCACTAGCGAAGATTTTGTCAAAAAAATTCTATGAAGTTTGACAGGTAAATGGCTACCCAAGGTTACTGCAACACAGGAGGCCAAGGATCTATCCACCTTCATTGTAGAACAACTCATTGGGTCTTTAATGACTGATGAGATGTTGGTTGATTCAAAGGAAGAAAGCACAACCAAAAATCGTGGACCAGCCCTCAAAGGAGAAGAGAATATGGAAGATCTGGACGAGATAGGTCTCATGGCAAGGAGATTCGAAAGAAGTCTCAGATCTTTGTACAAGGGGAATCTTGGAAGAATAAAGGTAACTCAAAGTAAAATAGTACCAGCACTAGTTGTTTCAAATGTGGTGAAACTGGACATATGATCAAAGACTGTCAAGCTAGGAAAAATGACAAAGGAGGACAACGAGAGAGAAAGATAACCAAAAGAGTCATGCTTGCTGCTTGGGGATATTAAGACTTAGGTGGTGAAAGCGAGGAGGACAAGGCTCTTGTATGTGTGACTACAATATTAGGAGACGTAGACCAGATATAGATCAGTTCTAGAAGGAAAGGTCACATGTATGTCATGGCAGGAAGCAACTCTTCAGATGAGGAACAGGTAACTATCTCTGATATGCAACAACAACTGAGATACTATGATAGAGATGAATTATTAGGTTTCATAAATTTTGCTATAAAACAAAACATTAAAGGAAATCCTGCTTATAAAGCTAACAAGAAGAAGTTGAGAAAAGCAACACAAAATTTAGACTTAAGTGAATGCCGTTTTGCTGAACTTGAACTTATTTGTACAGAATTGAAAGAAAAAATTTCAGAGCTTGAAATAAGTTTAGATCAGAAGAACATGGAACTTGAGTTACTAAAATCAGTCAGATTTCACAAATGAAATTTTTTATCAAAACAATAATAGAGGTTTTAGTAAACTTAAGCAGGCTGATGTTGAAGTAATAAATTTTGAGTTGCTTAAACAGAAAAGTTTTACGCTGGAATATGCTGATTTCATTTTAGCTCATAATTATATGATTGATGATGTTGAAGAATTGTTCAAGGAGTATGTGGATATGAAAGTTTCTCTTGCTAGCACTAGTGGTGCAAATGTTAATGTTGAAGAGTTATGTTTGGAATATGAGGGTAAGATCTGTGATTTACATGCTGAAATATTTGATTTAAAGAAAAATATCAACGCTAGAGTTACTTCATGTAATCAAGATGTTGATATTGATTCTTTACTTTTGGAATATGAAGCCAAAATCTGTGGTCTTCAATCCGAAATATACAAACTACAAAACGGCAAAAACATTGAGACCACTATAGAACCAAACCTGGATCTGGTTTAAAACTTAAGGATGAGCTTCATAGGGCAAAGTTGGATCTTGCCATTGCTACTGAGTTTAATGAAGCTCAGCTTAAGAAACTTGAAACCAAGGAACAGGATTTGAGTGATTGCCTAAGACAAATGAACGGGTTGCTCGATGCTCAAAGTACTCTAAATATCCTAACCTCATTAAAAGAGGGGTTAGAAGCAAAATTCTGGGGCATTATCTACAGCCGAGTCTGTGTACATTGTAGCTGCTTTGTGTTGTGCTCAGCTCTTGTGCATTAAGTCACAACTAAAGGATTTTGGGTTTTGTTTTGGAAGTGTTCCTATTTTATTTGACAACACAAGTGCAATCAATATTTCCAAAAATCTTTTCTAGCATTCTAAACCATGGCATATTGAGATTAGACATTATTTTCTAAGGGACAATATTGAAAAAGGTAATATGGAGTTGGAGTTTTGCAGGTTAGAAGATCAACTAGCTGACATATTTACAAAACCTTTGAGCAGAGAAGTGTTCATCAAGTTTCGTACCTTGTTGGGTATGATTAAGAATAGATAATGAGCTCTTAGGTCTTCACTTGTCCCTTTGGCTAGTCGAATGATGTTTTTCGTGTATATTTTTTTTCCGTACATATTTTCTTTTCTGCTTTTTTTAGGGCTCACTAAGTTCTTATGCGATGCTGAACTGATCAATCAATTACTTTAAGTACATTGGCATAAGTCTTGAAAAAGGGTATGTTTGCATAGCCTAGTGGCAGACCACTAGGAAACTAGTTTCTTTAGGCGGTTGATTTCATAATATTTTATTCCAATTTAAGTCGAATTTAAATTTTGGAATTAATTGCAAAGTCAGCTGTAATTATGGCAACTGTCACTTGTAAGAATAGATAATTGTTCAAAAAATCTTACGAAATATCCGTTGCTTTTCAATCTTTCTTTGATATAAATATTTTGCAAGTGATCAAATATTTTCTTCTTCTTTTGATAAAAAACTTTCCATTCTTCTTCTTTCTCTCACTTACGGTTATATATTTTTCTCGAAAATTCTAACCTCTTTATTCTGTGTTTCTTTTTCTCTCTGAATACTTGTGACACAAATTGCTCAAGCATTCTATTTTGTTCTTAATTGCTCACCATGTCCAAGAGAAGAAGTTGTAGGTTAGTTGCGAAGGAGATGAACGAGTCTCCAAAATTGAGACTAAAAATTCAAACAAGGAGGCTGAAAAGGTAATTGAGTCAGTTGTGAAGGAGATCCTTGAAGAGGAAGTTGAGGATGAAGAGGAGGAGCCTCTAATTAGGAAGAATTCGATGAAAGTTGCAACCACCAAAACCACCATTCCCAAATCTAACACAAAATCAACCACCACAAAAACTACAACTTCCAAACTCACTAAATTAAAACCACCACTTCCAAAAAGCCTATCTTACCGAAACAAAAGGATCTGACACCAGAATCAATGGAGAAGTCTAAGCCGGAGGAATCGGAGAAGGAAGAGGAGGCCTAAGAAAAGGAGTCTGAATCGGTTGAGGATTCAAAATCGGTTGATCAGGAGGTGGAAGAAGATGAAAAACAAGATGTGATAGGTGCTATGAGGAAAGAGATGAAAGCTAAAAAAGTAGCCTCAAAGAAACCACCAATGAAAGTAGTGAAAGCGGTTCAAAAAGACGCTATGAAGGAAGTAGCCAAACGAATCAACACAAAACAGCCTGCCAAAACCACCACTAAACCCAAAACTCCTAAACCCATGACCCCTCCCAAACTAGTGGAGAAAAGGAAGGAAAAGGAGGGTGATGTTGCTGAGGGGGAAGTTGCTGCAGTTTTAGGTTCTGAGGTTCAGGATGCTGCTAGCAAGGGTGTGAGAGTGAAGACGGTTGCCAGGAAGGGTGCTAAAGCATCCAAAGGCAAAGAGGTGATGAGCGAACGATAACCAGACTAGTCTCATGCGGACAAAAAGAGGAAGAAATCTGCACTGACCATAGTTGAGGGCCCCAAGCCCAAGAAAAGTAAGCATGTCACTCCTCAACCATTATATAATCTCTCTTATGGACAAATATTGGTGGGCTTCTCTATTGCTAAAAGTTGGGTAGAACAGAAGTTTTTGCATGAAATTAGAGAGGCCTTAGAGTTTCAGAAATGGCCTATGTTGTTTGCTAAAGAATTGGACCTTTTGTTGAAAAAATTTATGCTCACCTACACACTAAGGACGATGGGTCCTATTTTTCTTTTGTTAAGAAAACTCCTATTAATTTGTCTGAGAAGAAATTGGCTGAAATTCTCAAAGTTCCAACTAAGGGACTTGATGTGTATTCTCGTGAGAATTGTCCAAGTGTTAAAGGATTCACAACAAAACAAATCTAGAATCGATTGTTCAACGGTCCACTAGACCCCAAGACGGGGTACACCATCGGCCATTTAAGGGAACCATTTATGACAATATTTCATACTACAGAGTCAAAAATTGTGTTTCCCAGAGCTCAAGGCCGTATATGTGTACGATTGATGGATAGTGAAGGTTATGTGATACTTAAGAGGGGGGGGGGGGTGAATTGAGTATAGTTAATGAATAACAATTTTTCTTCTTTTGCTTTCGGACTTAGAATGAGGAACCAGTTCGGCTGGTTCCTGTACGCAGCGGAATATAAGTAAAGCACTAAAGAAGACACAGTATTTAACGAGGTTCACCCAACTCTGGGCTACGTCCTCCTATCCTAAGTTCTTTTATTAATCTACTCCGAAAAACAAAGAACTCGCTCACTCTACTGTTTCCCTACTCCGGGAACCAGCACACCCGACACTCAACTCTGAATGTGCACTCGACTCACACTCATATGTCCAACTTTGTGTTTGAACTCACAAACACTCACCAAGCCTTCAACCCCTCTGTTGAATGCCTTTACAATATCAATTTTCTCTCTTATGAATGACTTCTTAAAAGCTAAGTAAGAGAATAATTAAGCTCGACTAATGCTCTTGTGTGACTCAAAGTAATGATCTTTGTGCTTTGTGTTTTTCTCTCAAGTAATTCTAAACTCTTTTAATCCGTGAGAGAGATGTGTGGAATTTAGAAACATAGATGGGTAATTATATGTATATTGATTAAAACCCTAGTTTCCATAAATCTATACTTGTCAAACAAGGCAAGATTAGATTTATGGAAAGTATTTATCTTGTTCGATTTTATCCCAAGGAATTAATCGAACAAGATATATACTCCAAGGTTTAAGGATATATACACATATTCATCTATATTTCGAGCTGCAAATATCTTTTCAAAATATCCTTTTAAAATATTTTAGGAAAATCCTTTTTCAAAAACCGCAGCCAAAATTCCATTCAGGAACACAACTGGTTCCCCAGCTTGGTTCCTTAAATGAGTGTGTTTTGAATTCTGTTCCAAGCTTTGTACCAGATTTCATATCATACTCAGAACACTTAAAGCACTTAGATTATTACTATTCAATCACACTACATAGCATATTACATGAATTCCTAAAATTAAACTTTAAGGAGCAATTTTTCTAATGTTCATGTAATCTTCAAGAACTTGAATCTTCCTTCAACTACTTCAATTTGAGCACAGCTTCTTTCTTCGAATGTCTTCGAAAGGCTTCACACTTCAAGTCTAGGAATCAATCTATTACTGCACATATAAAAAGGTTAACATGCAATAAAAGATACATGACTGTTTTCCAGCATAACAGTCAAGGAAACAACTCGTACTGGTTCTGTGCCAGTGAAAGAGCTTTTCATGTAATTAGCTGTTCCATGTCACAAACAAGTTAGTTTCAAAGTATTCACAATAAATATTAACTTGTCTTAGGAAACAAGTATCCTGAAACAAGTATTCACAATCGGTCGGTAAATGTTTTTTAAATATTTTTTTTTCCTTTTCTTTGTTCTCTGAAATATCGCACTCTCTCTAATAACCCCACCCTTACACATTTCATATTATCACTAGTACCATTACTCTCTCTCTCTCTCTTATCCTGATATCATATTACTCGTACTTGATTTTTTTAGATCCCACTCTCTCTTCCCCTTCACCCTCCCTTCACTCGCATCACCATCTCCATCTCCCTCTCCCTCCTCTCCTCACCTCAATTTCTCTCTCCGCCGCCGCCGTTGTCTCTCATCCCCAACACTCTTTCGCAGCCAATTAAGCGTCCCTCACCTCAGGCAAGTTTTTTTAAAAAAATAAAAAATTCTTGTTTTACTCTTTCGCTTTCTTATTTCTTTCCTGATTTTTTTTTGGTTTCTTACTTAGTTTTTCTCTAGATCTATAATATTTCGAAAATAATTGAGTGTTTTGATTTTGTTTCTTTGATTTTTTTTATTTCGTTTTCTAATTTTCTTTTTTTTTCAGATCTCGGATTTTCTAGGTTATAGAAAGTGGTTTTAATTTTATGGGTTTGTTTTAAAGAAGATTGAATTTCATTTTCTGGCTTTNACTTGTAAAACTTCTACCTTTTACTTGGTTTTAAAGCTCAATCATGTCCTAAAACATATATCTAAGCTACCTAGGGATTGATTGCACTCGTTTAGGCACACCTAGGTCATTTTAGGGTGTGAAACGACCTTTTTGGCCATTTTTGGGGCGTTTTATGGGTTTTCACGCCTAACTTATAAAATTTCAACCTATTCCTTGGTTTTAAAGCATGGTCATGTCCTAAAACATATATTTACGCTACCTAGGGATTGATTGCACTCGTTTAGACACACCTAGGTCGTTTTAGGGCGTGAAATGGCCTTTTTGGCCATTTTTGGGCGTTTTATGGGTTTTCGCGCCTAACTTATAAAAATTCTACCTATTACTTGGTTTTAAAGTTTGGTACAAACACAAATTTAAAACTTGTAAATAAATCAATACTTACAAACACAAAAGAACATTAATTCAATTCAAGTGTTACAACAACTAAAATCATAGAATAACTGGTATATTATATATTTGATATATTCAATAATTTTAACTCTTCTAAAACTAATAATGTCAAGGAAACAACTTATACAAGCAAAAGGCAAATGACAACGGAATAAATGGCTATAAACCTTAATGTGTACAATGCATATACTTATAGATGATGATATTTGTTTTATATTGTTAATTGTCAACAAATTAAATAATGACATTATATAAGGATTACTGTGCATTCAATATACTATAACATGAACTAGCATAATTTCTCCATTATTAATTGGGTAATACAAGCTTAATTTATCATACAAACAAATAAAAAAAACGCAACAAAGCAAATCCCGTATACAATAATCCAGCAATATTGCAGAAGGCATAAATCCTAGCATACAGCTCCGATTTGGGTAATTCTTGTGCCTAAATTCATCTACTTTTCAAGCCCTACAACGTTCATGCAGGACTCAAAACCTAAAAACAAGTGCAGCAGTGAGTTGATTACAGTGCTGCAATGGCTCACTAAACTGCTAACAACTTTCAGTGTACGACTACCCATTAAAAACTGTTTGTGCCATTTGAAAGTACACACAAAAATGTTCAAATTAAGTGGTTACAGAGCTAAATCGGAGTTCATTTGGTCCATCTAAACCACTGCTCAAGTTGACAGTAAAATCTGTTCTGAAATTTCTGAAAATTACATAATAAATTGTGATATCAATAAGACTAAGACTACCAACACAACTAAATTACCAACTCTAATTGCCCATAAAAAACATACAAACCACAAAACAATAGTAATTCAATTAATTTCAACTCTAATTGCCCATAAACAACATAAAAATCACAAAAAATAGTAATTCAATTATTTTTGTACCTCTAATTTTGAAGAGGGGATGAATTGGCGTGAAGAGGGAGTGAAGAGGGCTGCCAATAGAGGGAAGAATCAGCGGTGGAGTAGCGGTGGAGCAGCGGTGGAGGCGTCGAGGGTTTGCAAATTGCGAGTGAGTGAGGGTCGGTGGAGCAGCGGTACGGTGGACGGCCGCGCGACGTCTGTTTCATGAGGGTCGAGTGAGGGTCGGTGACGGCGGTGTGCCGGTTGTGGAGGTTTGGGGTTGAGCGCCGGTGGTGCGTCTGTTTCGTGAGGGTTTGTGAGGGTCAAGTGAGAGTGAGAGTGAGGGTTTGTGCGTTTGTTTCGCTGGGGTTTTTCGATCTTGTACGTGCTAAGTGCAAACTGCAAAGAGGGTTTATTTGTCGATTGGGAGAATAAGGAATTACTTATTTAATTTTTTTTAAAGCATACTCAAAAGCTGGGGTTGTCTTAAAAAACCCCAGCTTTTGTGTTTCTCCCATTTTTTTAACTCTAAGATAGCTCAAAAGCTGGAGTTTTGAAAAAAAAAACCCCAGCTTTTAAGTATACTCATAAGCTGGGGTTTTCTTAAAAAAAACCCCAGCTTTTGTGTTTCTCCCATTTTTTTGAGCTCTGAAATAGGTTAACAAAACCCTAGCTTTTGAGCTGCAGCTTTTGAGCTTTTTTCTACTAGTGAAAGTATATTGGCATAAGTCTTTAAAAGGGGTATATTTGCATAGCCCAGTGGCAGACCACTAGGAAACCAGTTTCTTGAGGCTGTTGATTTCATAATATTTTATTCCAATTTCATCCGAATTTAAATTTTGGAATTAATTGCAAAGTTGGTTGTAATTATGGCAACTGCCACTTGTAAGAACAGATAATTGTTCAAAAAATCTTACGAAATATCCGTTGCTTTTCAATCTTTCTTTGATATAAATATTTTGCATGTGATCTAATCTTTTCTTCTTCTTTTGATATAAAACTTTCCATTCTTCTTCTTTCTCTCACTTACGGTTATATATTTTTCTCGAAAATTCTAACCTCGTTATTATGTGTTTCTTTTTCTCTCTAAATACTTGTGACACAAATTGCTCAAGCATTCTATTCTGTTCTTAATTGCTCACCATGTCCAAGAGAAGAAGCTGTAGGTTAGTTGTGAAGGAGGTGAACGAGTCTCCAAAATTGAGACTAAAAATTCAAACAAGGAGGCTGAAAAGGTAATTGAGTTAGTTGTGAAGGAGATCCTTGAAGAGGAAGTTGAGGATGAAGAGGAGGAGCCTCTAATTAGGAGGAATTCGATGAAAGTTGCAACCATCAAAACCACCATTCCCAAATCCAACAAAAAACAACCACCACAAAAACTACAACTTCCAAACTCACTAATACACCCACTCCCAAAAAGCCTATCTCGCCTAAAAAGAAGGATCTGACACCAGAATCAGTGGAGGAGTCCAAGCCGAAGGAATCGGAGAAGGAAGAGGAGGTCGAAGAAAAGGCGTCTGAACCAGTTGAGGAGTCAAAATCGGTTGATCAGGAGGTGGAAGAAGATGAAAAACAAGATGTGATTGGTGCTATGAGGAAAGAGATGAAGGCTAAAAAGGTAGCCTCAAAGAATTCGCCAATGAAAGCAGTGAAAGCGGTTCAGAAGGACACTGTGAAGGAAGTAGCCAAACCAATCACCAGAAAACAGCCTGCCAAAACCACCAATAAACCCAAAACTCCTACACCCATGACCCCTCCCCAACTAGTGGAGAAAAGGAAGGAAAAGGAGGGTGATGTTGCTGAGGGGGAAGTTGCTGCAGTTTTGGGTTCTGAGGTTTAGGATGCTGTTAGCAAGGGTGTGAGAATGAAGACGGTTGCCAGGAAGGGTGCTGAAGCTTCCAAAGGCAAAGAGGTGATGACCGAACCATAACCAGACTAGTCCCTTGCGGACAAAAAGAGGAAGCAATCTGCACTGACCATAGTTAAGGGCCCCAAGCCCAAGAAAAGTTAAGTCTGTCACTCCTAAGCCATTATATAATCTCTCTTATAGACAAATATTGGTGGGCTTCTCTATTGCTAAAAGTTGGGTAGAACAGAAGTTTTTGCATGAAATTAGAGAAGCCTTAGAGTTTCAGAAATGGTCTGTGTTGTTTGCTAAAGAATTGGACCTTTTGTTGAAAAATTTTATGCTCACCTGCACACTAAGGACGATGGGTCCTATTTTTCTTTTGTTAAGAAAACTCCTATTAATTTGTCTGAGAAGAAATTGGCTGAAACTCTCACAGTTCCAACTAAGGGACTTGATGTGTATTCTCATGAGAATTGTCCAAGTGTTAAAGGAGTCACAGTAGAACAAATCTAGAATCGGTTGTTCAACGGTCCACTAGACTCCAAGCAGGGGTACACCATCGGTTATTTAAGGGAACCAATTATGAGAATATTTCATATTATAGAGTCAAAAATTCTGTTTCCCAGAGCTCAAGGTCGTATGTGTGTACGATTGATAGATAGTGTTCTTATTTACTGTCTCATGGAACACATTCCTGTCAATCTCCCTACTATGGTTCTTGGACACATGATCTGCTGTATTGAGAAAGTAAAACATGCTTTGCCTTATGGAGGTTGGCCGACCTTGGTGTTCAATCATTAGAAGATTCCTATGGTGGGAGAATATGAAACAATGTCATATCTCATCAATCAGATTATAGATCAGAAAGGTATGAGCAATGCAGTTGGCATACTGAAAAAATGAAGGATGATGTTAAGGGAAGTGTAGCAAGTGTAGGAAGCAGTACGTAATCAGTTCAGGCAACCTTTGCCTTGGTGAAGCAGTTGAGTGACCAGAACACTATGATGCAGTTCATGATCAACAGTGTTACTTAACTTTGTTCTACCCTTCAAGAGTCCTACAGGAGAGTTGAGGTTCGCCTTGACCATGCTGGCATTCCAAGTCAGGAGGATTTTGCAGAGAAGGAGGAGTCTTCCCAAGATGCTGATGAGGATGATGAACTGGTCTTTGAAGGGAATGAAGAAGAAGAAGAGGTGGAGGAGGAAGAAGTTGCTTCAGAGGACCTCGAGGATGAGGATGAAGATGATGAGACTGGAAATGACTCTAGAGCTGATTTATTTGTCTCTCTTCTTATTCTATTTTGCTTCTAACCCCTCTTATTTTCTTTAAATCTATCACTAGTTTCCCCTCTCCCAAATTAAAAAACTTTCTTCTATGTAATTTGGTTTACTACTGGTCTGTAGTAAATATTTAAGTAGGAATTTTACTTTTGGTACTATTGCAGGAACAATTAGTAGCATCAGCATCCCTAGAATGCTGTTTAAGCTACCTGATTTAGCTTAAACCTAATATAATTAGTAGTTTCCACTACTGGTTGTGTTTTGTTTTCCTTAATTATTTCTTGTTTCTTGATTATTTTGTTGATGCCAAAAAGGGGGAAGCAGGTGAAGTTCTGATCTGTTCCACCTATCTCAAGGGGAAGCAGGTCACATGAGTTGTGATATGTGTGTATTGCAGCAACTAGAGCAAGGTTGAAAACCTTGCTAGAGGTGACAAACCACTCTATTCTGGAAGTAAGTGTATTGCAAGCTCTTTACTTCTGTTAATCCTAATGCCTTGGAAACAAGTCTGAACTAACTGATGTTCTTATTGCGAAAGCATGTTTAAGTCTAAGAGCTCTGAGTGTAATTAGTATCTACTGTTGTTGCTTAGTAACAATTTCTTAAACTGTTGTCAGTTAGTTGTGAACTGGTGTACTTTTGAATTATGATTAATATGCAAGAACAATACGAGAACAGTCTCTTGGGTTCTTAAAAGAACGCAAACTGTTGGAAAAGCTCCCAAACATAATGTTGTCATTTGCAGGTGGAACTTCATTATTTGACATCAGAAAAAATAGGGAATTTGTTGAGTTTCTTCCTTGAGTTTTGAATGATGACAAACTTCATTGAACTATATTTGTATGCAAGTTTCTATTTGCATGTGCATGTACAAAAGACACAAGTTCAATAGAGGAAAAGACAAAGCTCATGAAGCAAAGTCTTGAACGTTGCATGAAGATCAAGAGTACAAGAGACATAGTATTAGGTCTTAGATGTATTGTAAGTAGTATTTGGATTGTTTAATGCACTATAAAGGTTAACGTTAGATAGATGAGCTAGTTGTATATAATAAGTAACAATAAGTAACTTTGGTTACTTATTATATACAACTTCAAGTAAATTGAGTTGACTGGAACAGTTTGGGAACAGTTCCAGACCAGTCCTCTCAAGTTTACTTCTTAACATCCGTATTTTTGGAAAGTTTATTTCCGCGTAAAAATGATTTTGAATTTAAATGGATGGTAGGTTTGATGTGCAAGCAAGTTCTTATAAGTATGGTTAGTATATTGTATGAGTTCATACTGATTTTATTTGCTAACAAATAAAATCAGTGGATATATTTTCCTTGAGATGGTTATATTTTTTTCCAAGGAAAATATATCCTCATGATCCCATGCAATTACGTACTAAAGGCTCACTTAAGAGAATGAACAAACTCACAAACTCTAACACTTTTGCACAAACCTTTTTGAGAAATCAGGTTGCAAAGGTTCTCTCTCTCTCTATAAGTTCAACATAACATTAATCCAATACTATACTACGGTTTAAATTACTCTCATTCTAGGCATTAAGGCTATTTGTAAATTAAGTGACAAAGTGTTGTCATTTGAGCAGATTGTGAGTTTAATTTGTTGGGGAATTTTATCAGGGATCAAGTTCGTTTGATTTGGTGATTGATGATTTGGTGCAGGCCATAATTGGTGATTGATTTGAACTTCCATAGGTGGAAGTTGGGGGATCTGTTGTGCTTATGGGAATAATTAGACCAAGTGTATTCTTTTGTTATTCAAAGTTGTTTGATTAAAGAGTGAGTGAGTGGAGGACGTAGACTTATTAGAAGTCGAACCTCATCAAATCCTTGTGTTGTTTAGTTCTCGCATTTATTATTCCGTTGCATAAGGACTGGTTCTTAACTTGTCTCAATTAACCGAAACATTTACAACACTCATTTTATACTCAATTCACCCCCTCTTGAATATAACTTGCACTTTCATGGAGCCTACTTTCATGGATTTAACGGTGAAACAAACGAAAAAAAGACAATGTGGGGGTGCTATCAATAAGATTGCGAAACGTGTGGGGGTTTTGTAGAATAAAATTAAAAGTAAGGCGTTTTGACAAAACTTTAATAAGTCGTGGGATGGCGATTTTGAACAAAAAGTCCTAAGATAATTAATAAACATATTTGTAATTAACGCTTGAAAGATGTGTATGATCAAATTGTATTGTGAAGTTTAATACGCTAAACTAAATGAAGACAATAAAAGGAAAAGGATAGAAACTTAGTTTGTTATTACATTAACGTTTTGAAATTTATTTACACTATGTTTGTATAACTTAAAATAGAACGGAAACGAAGGGAAAGGACAGGGAGGGAGGCAAACTTCTCATTTGGATAATATGGTGAGAAAGAGAAGGGTAGCGAGAGGGAGGGATCCATTTTTCCTTCTCTTTTAATAAAGACAATCTCTTCAAAATTGGAGAGATTTGGAGAAAAAAAAGGAGCTCATCGTTTCCTCCGCTTTCTCTTACCTCCCCTTACTCCTATTTTCCTCCTGTCTCATTTCCTTCCAATTTGTTATGCAAACATATGTTTGGAAAACAATAGAAGAGAGAAAGTGAGGGGAGAGAGAAAGGATGAACGGAAGGGGAGGGAAGAGAAAGGAAGGGATAAAGTGTGGTCCCTTTTCCCTCCAAATCTCTCCAAATTTAGAGGGATCAAGCGTATTAAAGAGGGAGGGAAATGGATCTCTCCCTCTCCCTCCCCTTCCTTCCTTCAAATCTTTATCCAAACAAGGGAGATTTGTCCCATTCCCTTTCTCTCCCCTTCTTTTCCTCCCATTTCTTGTTATCAAAACATAGGGTTAGGAAGAACTAGATAATACTCGAGCAAATGCTCGGATTTTCAATTTAAATACTCCATCAGTTACGTTTTACTTGAAATAATTGGCATTATTTATTAGAGGTAAAATATTCAATTGTTTCAAGTAAAGCGTAACATAGGGAGTAATTGTAATTAAGAAATACCGTATGGTTTAGACCCTATTCTTTTGAGCTTAATGTTATGGTATTTCAATTCATTTCAATTCAGAGGTCACCTCTATTTCAGCTCAGTTCGGATTACTCAAGCTCACTTCAGTTCAATTCAGTTGAGGACATCTACTTCAATTCAACTAACTTTATTCGACTTCAGTTTATTCCTGTTAAGTTTATTTTATTTCAACCTAAAAGAACGGGCCTTAGTAACAAAACCATTAATAAAAATTTGAAAAATGATGAGCAAATCAAGTTAATTTAATTTATTCAGTTTTGAAAATATGGATTTTAAAAATTATTTGCACAATATGATTAGAAAATGACAACAATGAAATAAGTGTATGTATCTAGGAAATTGCTCATGAAATAAATGTAATGTAAAAAAATAAAAATGAAAAAGTAATAAATTTGGGAGGGAAATTAAGAATGTTTTCGGACAGAAAACTTATGTTAGTGCGGATTACTATAGTATAGACCTAATGATTGATTTTAATAAAGTGTCAAACTATAGATGGACGTCCTTTAAAGGGTGATAATTTCAATTGTTTCTCATTGGTTCAAACTACTGTATTAGTTGTACACGTTTGATAATAAAACATCAACACAATTAGTCGTTTGGATCTATGAAAATTATTAATCAATTAGTGATAGAGAGTGTATCCTCGGCCTCAATCATTAGTTTAAGCTTTTAGTTGAGACTCAAAAATATATTATCTTAATGTTGAGGTCAAGACACACTACCCAAGTTCGTAGGAATGCAGCGGGTCAACTTCAACGAGGCATATCTCTCAATCTACTGAGAGTTTTGAGGTGATTCAAATTGGAGGTGAAATTTGGTTCAAAGAGCTTTCCAACGATAGGTCAAAAGCTTGATTTGGTGCAGTACAAAGAAATTATGGCTATTTCAAGTTAACTGTCTGAGCAGTTGCGCGAGTCACGCATTTTGGGTATGGGTCGAGGGTTTGGTTCTGCGTTCTATACGTGGGTCACGCATTTGGGAGCGGTGCTCGTGCTCTGTTTTGGCATGTGATATGTGGTTAATTATTAGCCAGATGTTTTGGCTTGTAGAATAAGCCAAGTTAGTAGTAGTGTGTATTATAAGCCTTGCTATGTTACTTGTAGTAGTCATACAAGCAAAGTAGAGGAGAGAGAAAATCAATTATTCATCCTAGGGTTTGAGAGGAACAAAAAGGTTGAGTGATTGTAGTAGTTTACAAATACTAGAGAGTGTGAGAACTCATAAAAGGTGTTTGTAATTGTGGTTTTGGAAGCTTAAATACAATTCTTTGATTGTGTTTGAGAGGGTAACAAAGTTACCCATTAAATTGCTTGTGTTGTGGTTTGTTATTCTTTGGCATTTGTGTTTTTTTTGTTTTGCTTACTTTTGTGTCCGATTTCCCAACAAATTGGTATCAGAGCGGAGGTTGTTTCGGGGGCAATTTAAATGCCAAAGACACACACATTGAGGTAGAAAAGTTGAGGGAATTTCGAGGGTTGAAAAATGGGTGATTTGTCAAAGTTTTCAATTCCTTTGTTTAATCGAA
>SNQN01010680.1:1870-21182 GCA_008642245.1 Bassia scoparia | reverse complement strand
CCGCCGATGGAGGGTTCTGAGATAACACGAACACTTTCACTTTCTATGGGATGGCGTGACCCCGACAATTTTGCTATGATTGACTTAGGCTTACTTTTCACTGAAATCTTGTCCTTTGGATGACGAGATCAGGCTTTCCTGACCTCGTTGGATGATGGCGGGTCTGAATTGCTTCCCCACTACGAGCTGAGAGCGTGTATTCGAGCATCAAGACGTGGTCTGGAGGGTCTGGATGGAAAAGGCACCATGATGAGCAGTCACTAGGAATCTATCCTAGTGTGCTTTGTACGGCACGTGTCTTGATAAGGCAAGAGTAGAATTTTTTCAGCCTTCGTATCTCCCCATCCTTGGAGGAATCTTCTGTGTTTCCTCTTATACTAGCGCGTATTTGACTATGTTGCTCCAATGCATTCATTGAGGTTATACACGTCAGTGATGGCGTGCGATCCTACAACTGGCTGCGCTGAGAGTGTCGAGGAATTTCTTTGACATTACCGCCTTGTTATTTGATTTGCTTTTGTTGCTTGAACCCATTAGTCGTACTTGCACTCTAGGCTACGAGACTTTCCCGCAATAGGCTTGGTGCCTTAGGTTGGATCTCAGGCACGACCTGCTAGAGCGGTGATGTCGGTACACCCCAGACAACTTCCTTGGACCGGTGGGCTTCAAACAGCCGAGGAGATCTTCGCGTGAACCAGTGGCGGTGAGTGCGCTGCCTTTACTTGTATGCTTTCATTGAATGCTTTGTGATTTTAACCACATTTTGCTGCAGGTGGAGTGGCGCCCATGGAGACGAGTGGGGAATGCGAGACCGAGGAGGCTCGCTGCAGTAGCTGAGCTCGCCAATAGGCAATGTCTTTTCTAGGGACCTCAAGGGCCTGTTTGGTACCTTAGGGAGTGTGTAGTAAGGCAGCATAGCCTTTCTGCACCTACAGTGCCTCAGGATCCTCTAGTCACTATGATGGATGAGGAGTTGTTGGTCACCACGCTGTCCAACGACTTGAGTCATGGTGAGGCGGTGAAGTTCCACCTCTTGCTTGGTGACAGGGGTCAAGACGCAATAATAGCGCCCAGGCTAGGCGAAATCACGCCCAGAATCGAGCTATTTTTGCTCAAAATTCGATTTTAGGCAAGTTTGTTCGGCTTAATTGCTTATAAATAGAGGTTTATGCACGCCCTAATTCATTCATTACAGCCTCCTTAGTGCTTAAAAACCTCTCTTACATTGCTTTGAACTTCATTTAATTCATTACATCAAAGAATTTGGAACAAATCAAATGGAGAGAGACTAAGCTAATGCTTTGAATGATGTGCTTCGAAACTTGGATGCTCATGAAAGGGAGGACCTTCCAGGCTAAATTGTGATGTTCTCTTGGCTTTAAGGTATGTAAGTCTCGATACAAACCTTCTTTATGCTGCTTTAAGCCTGAAGGGACCCATTGACGCACTATTTTCGTCTTCGAGACAAGGAAATTGTTCCTTTGCTTGAGGAACTTGGTGCTATTATTGCCTGGCCTGTTGTAAGTCTCTCTTGTATCCCTAATACTGTTGATTGTTTTGTTGATGAACATGAGCGATACTTAAGACTTTGTCCAACCGTTTGACGACACATAGTGCATGGTCGGGAAATTGATTTGCTTGCTTTAGTTGACTATATTGCTAGCGATGATTCTTGCCGTAGAATTTACCGTAGATGTGCAATTATGATATGCTGGTTTGCACGTTTCTTATTTGTGCATGGCAAGCCAAATGTCGGTCACGCTAGCATTTTTTCAATTGTTGAGCAATGTGAGGTTAGTCGTACTCCTATGTCGTTGTGCACGGGGGAGTTATTCATGATGCTTGATCGTCTTAAAAGGATGCACATGGGCCCTTGTTTGGATGCCCCGTTCTATTGCAGTACAAATTTTTGTCTGAATATTTGCAAAATAGTGCATTATACAAATATTATTGCTTGCTTATTGATGTGATGACTAATTATTGCACATGCTGCTATTATGACAGATTTGGCTGATGAGGCGTTTGAGCCTAGTTGAGGCCGCCCAGAATCCTGTCAAAATATTCTGCTAAGGGATTCTTTACCATAAGAGGGTCCATGTCAACAAATTCAACATGAGTGATTCTTATCCTTGTTGACCGTGGCATTCTCGTGCAGTGGCTGTCCCTTGGTGGGTATTAGGAGTATGGTGCATACTCGCTTGTCTACATACGTGCGCGTGGCTAGCTTGAATGCGTTGACCTTTTATTTCCCCTCAGGTGATGAGGCAAGTCGAGAAAGTTCAGCTTATTCCCGCTGTTGACACGGTTCGTCTTGAGACAAGCGCTTGCATTCGGGCAATGCAATAGAATGGAGAAGCACTGGGAATCCCATTTATAGACCGTGGGCTCCCGCGGGGGCTTGGGCCTACATCGATGTTAGTTGTGTTGTGGGCGTGAGCCACAGAACCCGCACGTGAGTGCGTTTGGGGAGTGTTGTCGAGTAAGGGGATCGCTATCGTGCCTATAAAGATTAATCACGGACGCCCGAAATGTTGGTGCCAAAACAAAGGCCCACGGTCCGATCTAGTAATCGGCTCGTGGGTTCGGGGACATGGTACGGATTGAATCTTTGACCCAATCCTCCCGCATGTAGGGGCCTCTACTCGGTCTCATTGTAATTCCATTCAAACATGACTGTTGGATGCACGCAAACTTAGCAATTTCAAACCTTATTCTCATTCTAATCCTAAAGTTACTACTAAAGTGAGTTCCTATTATACACAAATGACTACCTAACCTAAATATTGTGACCACTTGATATTAATCAAATTAATACGGTGCCAAAAAACCAGTCATCCATAATTAATCTGACTTTAATGTGATTACGTAATTTCGGTCTTATTTAATCAAAATATACAAAGTGTGACACAAAACATATACACAATATATATAATATATATATATATATATATATAATATATATATATATATATTATATATATATAATTATATATTATATATATATATATATATACATACGCTATCCTTACCTTGTCACTCCAATCAAAACAAACCGTTAGAATATAATAAAAAGTGCCTTTGATTAATCACTAAACAAGACAAATAAACATGTAGTATTGACGATAAATAATATTAACAATCGTGAACGTTAATAATGATAATAATAACGATAATATTAAGTATAATGAAAATGAAGGTGCCATTGACAAAAACAAAAAAAGAGAAGATAATCCTACATATTTACATGCAACAACTGAAAGGTGGTTTCTACATTTATTAGTTTAATTGAACTCGTAAAAGTTATTAGTCAAGTTTAGAAGAAGATGAAATGAAGGTTTTGTTGAGCAACCTAAGTTATACCTCGATTTCGCTCGACGATTTGATTCAAAAGAGCGTAGAACTCGTATTAATGCGTTTGTAGTAGCAAGAGAGTTGTAAGTGAGAAAGTGAGAGAGTATGTGAATCTTAGCAACGTGTGATGTTGTCGAAAATGAGGCAAAAGAAGGGTATTTATTGGCACGAAAATGCAAAAACGAGCGTATATACGCTCAAAATGAGCGTATATACGCTGGCAAGACCGTATATGCTTCTCAGAGTGTATATAACTCTATTATTCTCACCTTCTTTGAAAATATTCCGATTCTTCTTGATTCTTCTCGGGTTGAATGAACCTAGACACCCCCTTTGCAAGAATATACGGTTTCTAGGGTTCTAGAACATCCATGTATTTTTTTGGTATGTTAAAAGTATTTTCTGATTTTTTATGTATTTTTGTGTATTTTGATTTTTGTAAATATTGTAAATTCATAGAAAATTGTAGAAAAATCGGAAAATAATCTAAAAATACTGGTGAAGTCAGAAAAATGAGAAGATCACACAATATAAATTATTTTAAAAAATCTTAAAACTGATAGAAAATTCTAAAATAGAAAATAAATAAAAGAAATAAAAGAAAATACTTTTGCCTCTTATTTTACCCTTGACACATGATTTCGAGCATTACTTCACTTATTTCGAGCTTTCACTAGTAGAAAAAATCAATTTTGCTACGGTTGTAAAAGCTTATTGCTGCATTTTACAACCCCAACAAATGTAACAGCAGCAAATACCATTATCCACATTTGCTGCAGTTTTTATTATGCAGCAAATAAGATTGTTATTTGCTACGGTTTCACTAGTAAAATGCAGCAAATAGAAATGTTATTTGCTGCGTTTTATAGGTTCAAATGCAGCAAAAAATAGTCTTATTTGATGCATTATACTACGTAACAGCAGCAAATAAGATCTGTTTGCTGCACTTTTTACAAGAACCGCAACAAATGTAATTCTTTTTTTTTAAAAAAAATAATTGCACGAAAAATTAATTAATTATAAATTAAATTTAAAAAGCAAGACGAAATTTCGGCAAAGTCTCCTTTGATTAATCCAAAAATCTGTATGGAGTTACAAATATATATTCATACATAACCACATCCAAAATGTGTCTCCAACTCCTCATGTTATACCAACACCAAAAATCAACTATTATCATATACTTGATACATTCAATTTAATCACATTCTTAGTTATAATCAACACAAAAAACCACTACTTCGTCGTTCCAATTGCTTCCAGGAGGTAGGTGCACAAGACGTGGCAGTGGCAGCAGTGGCCGGTGCAGCAGCACATAGTGGCAGGTGGCCCACGCACCAGCACACAGTGGCAGCAGCAGCAGCACACGGCTTGCAAAATGTCATGAACTGAGATCAAACACAAGCTGAAATCAACTAACATGAAGCTTGGTGCGAAATTCTGAAGCTGAAATCAAAATTGCATGCATAAACATATTAGTGTAGTGAATGCAGAGTTGAATGCAGCAATAATATATTGCATTTAATTATATTGGGGTACAGTACGTGTGATATACCTCATCCAGAGCATTTTCTTTTTGTGGTTCAGTTTGCTCGCAAAGCCTTGATCTCATTATGTGCTCCACCTAGCTCATTCTCTTTTTCTGTAGTACGTCATTTTAAAAACGGGAAAAAGTTATAATTCTATGATCGATATGATAGAAAGAAATGGAAAGAAAGAGAAAGGTAGGGAAACAATATCTATCTCTTATGTTTTTTCGGATGGAAGATGAACATGAGCCTTTTCTCTTCTCCCCCTTTACTCCTCRATCCCCTTCTCTGATAAATCATAACATGCGAGAGAAGTCACCATTMAGGCCATTGAGGGCCACGAGGGGGTAGGGGGGTTTGGGGGTAGGGGGGTAGGGCCAATATGTCAAAGATATGACTAACAACTAGTAATGCTTCTACTACCTAAGATAAGTGCCACAATTCTAACTTCACGATTCACATGTGCTCATTTTTTTTTCCAAGTAACAATAATTACTAATTTTTTTATTATGCTTTTTTTTTTAAAATAAGTAGAGGAACTAAAATATTAACATAGCATCACAGGAAGTTTTTACACATTTATAAAGTTTATGTCTCATCATTGTGACACAAAGTGTATCATTAAAAGGACTATTTGTGATAAGTTTAATTATTGTGGGTTAAAAAACCCAACAGTGACCTAGATAGTATTTATAGAATTATAGGTTAGTAACTATTTCGTAATTAGGTTGCAAGTATTATGAGATTGACTAGAAAGCCGGAAAATCTAAAGTGTGATTAAAATATATAGATTCATATGATAAACTAACCTTTTAAGCTGATTTTGCAAGTGAGTAAGCTCGAACACAAGAGGGTCAGGTTGAGGGTGAGATATGAAGCTAATATCTTCGATTCCTAGCATTGTGTGTGTGTGTAAATGTGTAATTAATAATATGAAACAATAATAAATGAATAATGCTGTGGGATAGCATACACACACCTCTGCAGATTCGCTACCACAATACAGTAGCTATGATATGCATTTCCTGATTTAACCTAATAAATCATATCAAATTATATAACTTCTAGACATCRGGCATACACACAAACACATGATAGAAACAAACAGCACAATCCAAAGTAGTACTACAAGACAACATTTAACTTAGTTTGCCAAATAAAAAGATTTTTCGGTCTTTAGGAGCAGCAAATGGCCCGTATGAAGTGCTTCAAATTTTGTTGTCATTTTTGGTATATATTTCTTTTCCAATATTTTCACCCAGTGGAAGTATGTGAAAGGGCTAATGTTATCTTTAATTACTTGTTGGGAAAGTACCTTAATATTGGTACCATAATCTAATTAATCGCTAGTTATTACTCCTTAACTGTTCCAAAGAATTGAGAACGTTGAATGTGTTTGTTCTCACCCAAAAGTCAGAAATTCTAAAAAGAAACGACCCAATAATTCAATAATCAAAAATCAACAACAATTTGAACTTCCTGAAACATTTGCGTTAAATTTCAAATGCAATACCCTCAATCAACAACTCAATTCTTAATTCTTGCTGCACTGCTCAATTACTCAGTCAACAAAATGAACTTCCTAAAACTTAATTCTTGCGCAGGTTATGTCAAACAAATGGATAGTGTACTAATCATTTCAATGCAGCACAAAAATTACATATAACATCAACAAAAGCAGCTTGCAAAAATTCCCAGAAAAATCAAAGAAAAACAGCTTTATTGAATAACAACCAAATTACATAGTAGCAATTCCAGTACAACATTAAACATACTAATTGAGAATCACTTGAATGCTAAGAAGATAAGAACAGTGAACAATAACAAACAAATCTTAACGGGAGATAATATGCAGGTCGTATGAGGAGCAGACAAACAAACGAAGAAAAGCAAAAAAACGAGTGAAGGGCAGAACACAAAGAAATTTAAATGCTCAGATTAGTATAGAATGAAGTTGAAGATAGGCGATGAATACCTGAATCAAAATTGCGCGCAATGGCTACTTTGCTGCTTTGTATTTTTCCCAACCATCGAGAAGAGTATCATCTTCCTTTCATCTAATTCACGAAACTATAAACAAAAATTAAAACAAATTCACTACCAAAATAAATTCGAACTTCAAAAACAAGATTATTAGAGTCCATAATCAATTAATCAGTCACTTTTAAATCAAAAACTAACCCTAATTCCCAAAACTAACCAACAACCATAAAATCAAATTAAAATACTTCAGTTTTAAATGAAACGAAACCTACATAACAAAGAAGTATCAGAAAAATGGCTAACCTTGATGATGGGCGTATGTTGAGAAAATTCAGAAAATAAAAGTAATCTAGAATCGAATCGACGCAAGTGGAAATTCGCAGCTTGTGATTTCGCCCGCAAAGAAAAGGGTGATGCGCAAGAACTCCGACAGCATTTGCGACGAAGGTCCTACATGGTTGATGGAATGGTAGACGTGGCAAGGGTTTGGGGAGATGGGCGCGCATCGAGCAGTAGTGGTTGCTGAGTTATGGCGATCTACAGTGGTTGCTGAGTAGCGGCAAGCGAGGATGAGAGAGCAGTGATGGTATCGATAGTGGGCTGAGAGGAGCTGCGGTGGGTGTTTGAAGATGAAGAGGTGGAGTGTTTAGGGTTTTGTGGGTGAAGCCGTGAATTAGGTGAAGGTGAAGTGTGAAGTAATGGAGGGAGTTACAAAATGAAAATGAAATGAATAGGCATTGTTAATCGTCGCCCCAAATTACTGATTTTCGCCAAAATTTTTAGTAAATTACCAAAATACTCTCACTTATACCACCCTCACTTATACTCACCATTCACCCTAACACAACCACCATTCAACGGCTGAGGCGGCGGAGGCAGGCGAAGGTGGTCCATCGGTGGTGGACGACGCGTCAGTGGTTGGCTCTGCTTCTTGCTTTCGGGTATGTGCGATTTTTTTTTTTAATTTCGGAGAACCTACGTCTGAGATCCAGACGCAAGTCCCATGGGACTCACGTCTGATCCAGACGAAGGTTTCACAATTTTTTTCTTTTTTTAAAATTAAATTAATTTTTTTTATTTGCAAAAAAAAAAAAAATTGAAACCTACGTCTAACATTTAGACGTACGTCCATGGGACACACGTCTAATGTAGACGTACGTCCCATGGGACGTACGTCTACATGTTAAGAGTAGGTTTCAACTTCCATAAAAAAAAAATTATCTCTCCGGCGAGTCAGGTGGCGGCGAAGTGGTTCGGGGTCCACTTCGACATTCGTCCCAATAGTCCGACGACTGCGTGGTCGTCTTAGGCTAATGGACGAGGAGAACGAGCAAAATGGATTTAGTTTACGCAAGGGTAAATAGGAAGACATGAATGAAATAGGGGCGAAAGTAAGTAATGGGGCGATGTTTAGTAATCCAGCCTTGAATTTTACTCCATATTATTTTGCTACATATGTCTTAATAAAACGCAGCAAATGATATTTTATAATTTATTGCTGCAATTATAAATACATGCAGCAAATAAGGGGCTCAAATTTGTATTTAAGCCCAAAATGCTATTATTTGCTGCATATCACTAAATATGCAGCAAATTAAGAGCAGCAAATTTGTATTTTCTACTAGTATTTTTACGAGTTCAACTGCGTCTTTTCAGATCAAATTGATCACAAAACGTGATGTTTTCATCATCGGTTACTCATTTAGGGAGACATATATGGGTATCTACAGAAGCCCCACTTTGACAGAGTCTAGAGAGACGAAAGTCTCGCAAGACGAAAGTCAAGACGAACCGTGTAGGCGTGGTAGGCACTGCACGTAGATGGGCCCTAGCCTCGTGTAGAGGTGGTGCAATGTGCAATGCTCAATGTGTAATGTGTATGGTGCATAATGCATATGCATGATGATGTTTGTATGCCAATGCATGATGGTGCTTATGAAGTGCTTATAATGACTACATGTGTAATGCATGTTTGTCCTTAGATCTAATGCATGAAATGACCAAGGAAATTGACTAATGGTAAGATGTTTTTGGATTGTTGGATGAAGCCGTCTACAAGCCCCATTCGAAACAAAGGCGATGCTTGTGATTGCAAGTGAACCCCAACCCATGGGTTAGGGTTAGGAGAAAGGCTCAAGTTGTGTGGTGATGATGGTAAGTTTAGTTAGTGAGCCCAAGATTGATGAGCTTGCTTGGCGAAATCGAGGTGAGGCTTGTGTTATAGGGCAATGGTTGATGGAGCAAGTAAGGCTAGTGAATTTTATGGAGTCGGGGGTTTGGCTTAGCTTTTTGTGGTGGTAATTGTAAGAAGTCGGGTATGATTTTGATTTTCCCAAATCGGTGACTTGAGCTGAATGTAGCATGAGGAGAGATCATGGAAAAATGCTGCAATGCGATGCTTTGAGGGAGATGCATACGATTGTTACAGAGTGATAGCCTAAGGAAGAGTTGAGGAGAGCCCTTAAGGTGTATGAAAGATAGGCTATAAGGTTCAAGAAAGACAAGGCTAAATTTGGTACTAAGGTAAGTAAATGGGGAATTGATGTGGTTGGCTAGATGATGTAGGTTCAAGCTCAGTATATGTCGGTGTACACTAGGAATTTGTGCTCTAGCTTAAGAGAAACAACACAATGGGAGATGGACCTCTGAACGTTATTGAGTTATGGTCGGACCTCGAGAAGAGGCTTCCTAGTATCCTTTGGAATCAGACCGTCGTAGTTCTTGTTGATGATTGGACAATGCCTCGTGTGAGAGGGATTTTGCGGTTGCAATGTGAGGTTGTGGTTCGAGGGTCGAAAAAGGCTCGATGATCACGAAGTGACCACGGTGCGCAGTGTGCTTTGTAGACTTTTGACTTTTTATTTGATTGGGCTTCGAACTTTGATTTTGATTGATTTGCTTTTGCAGAACTGGCATTGAACTTTGATTTTTTTTACCTTTTTTTTTCTTTTTTTTTTTTGTCCATTTTCCTTTTTATTTCTTTCTTTTTGCACATGTCTTTTTCTACGCACCGTTGGTCCAAGGGTAGGTAGATGTGGGTGATGAAAGAAGATAGGTTGAATGATTGTGTTTATGGCTCAAGGGTTTGCAAGGAATTTTGATTGATGTGATGAAGGGAATAGAGGAAGAGGTTATTTTGTGGAGCTATGAAAGAAGGCCTCTCTGCAATGTCATTTAAGTGTGAGGTCAACATTAATTTGATTCCATTAAAATTAGAAGCACAATTATATGGAGGCTAGAGAGATAATGATATTAAATTTTTATTAATCAAAAGAATTTATTACAAGAGGATAATTGCAGAATTTATCCTAAAACCTAATGACATAGACCCGAAATGGAGAAAAAGAAATGATACACAGTCTAGGGAAAGGGACTCTCCGACTTGGCCCCAAAGCTAATACCCTAGCAAATCGAAGAAGATCATCCTCTATGTCCACTCCATTGTCGTAGACCTTTGCGAATGTGGTACACTACTACATTGTTTACCTATAACAATGCCTAAAAACAGTTGCCTTAGATGCCATGAACTGTTGCACTAGGCCTAAGGCAACGGTCCTAAACTGTAACATTTGGTGCCGTGGGGATAGACCTATAGCAACAGGTTTACTATCTATGGCAACGGTTTATACAAACCGTTACCATAGAGCTATTGCAATAGTTCTCCTTACCTATTGCAATGGTTGTAGCATATGAGAACCGTTGCCATAGATATCTATGGCAACGCTTTTAAACCTGATTGCAACACTTTTAACCGTTGCCATAAATATAATACAACGGTTATTATAGTCTATTGCAACGCTTTAAGCTTCATATAATCGTGGCTACAACACTTAATTGCAACACTTTTTTTAACCTAATGCAACAGTTTGTTCTAGTGGAACCGTTGCAATAGATAGCTATTGCAACACCATTATTGTATTCTTGCAATATGTTTTTATTGCAACATTTTTTATATTTTGTCGTTAAATGCAATTTGTTTTTCTAAATAAAATTTAAACCTGTACAATTGATGCATAACAAATGCATATAAATGATAAAATAAAAACAAAAGAATTATTAGGTTATATAGAACACAGAAGCGTGTAATTTATATATAAAGATAGATGAATTCATCAATTTGTTAGTGTCATGGTTAAGATAATTACAAAAGAGCATATTAAAGCTAATAATAAGTTGTTTTAATCATAGACGATCCTCCAAAAAAAATGATCACCCAAAAGTTTTAGATCGTAGTGACTAAAAGTCATCCAATCATTAGAGCTAAAAACTAATAACAATAACTATACGTTCAAGTACTTCAAATCAAATCACGCTGCTACTGTTGAGCCTGCTGCTGCATCGTACCTGTTGCCGCTACTTCCCTACTGCTCGGCTGCACAGATCCCAACGCCGGATTGCTGTCCTGCAGCCTCTGCACAACCACTACATTGCCTTGCTGCCTCTGCATCGTTGTTGCACTGCCCACCTCTGTCCTATGTTGCCTTGCTGCTGACATTGTTGTTGCCTCGACCTACTATGCGTGTGCTGCGAGGTGATCAGAAATACAAAGATTAATAATGTTAGTGGAACACTTCTACACTATAGCGTAATGATATTAACCACACGAAACACGTTAAGATTAAATTGGGAGGATCCACTTAAACTTTTGTGATACCTACTATAATCGATCCAAGTTGTACACTTGCTACTACCTAATTAAAGGTTTTGGCTGGAAAAGAAAATAAAGAAAGAATTTTGAACTTATACTCAATTATTTCATCTTAAAAGTCAGTTTTTGACTAAGAAATACTCCCTCCGTTTTTTTTAGTTGCTTTCCAGTTTCTATTTTTGGTGTTTTTTAATAGTTGTTCCAAACCAAACTTTAAAAATACTTTTTTCACATTTTTACCTACTTATTATACTCTAACATAATGATCTACCCTTTCTAAAGTCAACTTCATTACTTTACCCATCTTTCACCCAAAATTCTATTCCATAAATTTTATTAACATTTACCTCTTACCTAACTTATTCAACTTTTTACCCACTTACTTTAACTTTTATTCAACTCAATCAACTCTTAAAACCGTTCCATAATGATATGAAAACATCTAAAAAAAACGGAGGAGTAGGATTTTAGCAAGCAAAATCAATTAGAGCATATTTGCAAATATTTTGCTCAATCACAAAACCGCCAAACAAAACAAATCAAGCAATTGCCAAATTTTGGTTCTAATTACAGTACAAGAAATTGCAGATTGCAAGGTTCGAACTACCGTTTAATTGGCTTCAATTCGAGCACATTATCACAGAAGCAATAATTCAGCCCACATGATGAATACTTCACAGGACGAAAAATTCATCCTCATCTCCTCAATACATGCATTCGAGATTCATGGCGATTACATTACAAACCAATGTTGAATTAAGCTATAAACCAATAGAGAAATCACTATTCGACTCTAGTATATACTCCTTCCGTTTCTAATAAAAATGTAACAATTTCCTATTTGGGAAAATCACATGATGGTACACTTCTTTTTTGGCAATATCTCTCTAAATTGACCAATATAACAGGACCAACCAAAGTAAACATTCCAGCTGCACAAAAACACTTGCTCTCCCTGTCAAACTATGAAAATACCACTATGAAAAATGCCCACAACACCACAGAAAAACATGCTTGAGATAATATTAATAATTTGGTATCATGGAGTCAGTTCGCGAATTCTGAAGGTAAAAAAAAAGGCGAAGGAAACACAAGGAACCTGGTTTATATGATTAAACTGAGCATACTGAGCAATGAACTGAGCAAGCTACTTAGCATAAACTCACCTTGCGAATCGAGTTTTGTTGAATAATCAATTAATCTTTTGGATTTATGTTTTCCTCACTTATGTTTAGCCTGAAATGTGATACCAAATCAGAAAAAATTAAAAAAGTCTATTAAACGGGAAAAGGGTTAAAAGAGAAATGAAGAAAAAGGCGCATCAGGTGGAAAACTAGCCTCATTTGGTGATGGTGCCCCAACAAGCGATGTCCACCATTGACTCTTCAACTACAGAGGGAAGTTATACTTCATCACGAACTGTAGCCCGTGATAGCTTCTCGAATGTTTTCCATAATTTGAATTTGGATGCTTTGTAAGAATTCTGTGGAATTAGTTATTTGCTTTGAACCCTTGTTTTTCAAAGAAGATTTGTTACCCCTTTCCAAAGAGCCGTACTCGACCATTATGCTCGACTTCGCTATCACTTCATAGTAGGGATCCTTGTTTGCTCCTCCTTCATGTTGCTGAGTCTCCAAAGCCTCCATTTTTTCCTTGCAATATATAAAAAAGTCACTCATTACTATTCAAGAAAAATCTTGGGCGATACAAAGCAACGTAATTATTGACATGCATTAGCTTACCACAATTGCTTTATTTTGAATAACTTGTTTTATAACATTTTTCGTATTTCTCTTCCTTAACTCCTTGTAGACCTTTGATTGAGATGGTTCTTGCTTATTTGGGTCTTCTTGTTCTATTTAAAGACAATAAAAAAAAGTGGAGTCTATTTAGTAAGGCAATAATGAAAAGTTGAATAAATTATTATACAGGTGTCATCAAGTTATCGTATTATTACCAACTTGTGTCCGCAACATTGCGTATGATGATGATCCATAGTGTGCAAATCATCTAGGAGTTGACGATTTCTTTGTTTTCTCACTTTTTCTTAGTAAGTAAATGCTGAGTAATTTTTGAATTAGGACAATAAAAACAATCGAGTCATACTTCCCATAACTAACCTGAATTTTTGAAACATTCAAATAGTCTCTACAAGATCTCAAGTTGATTATCAGGGGACTGTTTTGCGTCACTCTCATCCTTCCACTTGAGCACTTTCTCTTTGTTTCCCACTTGAATCTTCGCCAAGCAACATCCATGTTTCCATTGACCACTTCTTCCTCTCATTTGGAATTAGGTACTTTCCTACACATAAAATTATTGTAGTGTATTTAACAACATCTGAAAGCAAAGGGAAAAGGGATATTCAAAATTGCAGAAATTTAATACCTGAAAAACTATTATTATATTATTACAGCAACAACAAAACTTAGATATCTCAAAACATTCGCATCATCAGTTCAGCTTTTTTTTCAAAATGAGACGATGTCTTTTACATCATCTTCTTGGTATGGTCGTGATTGGTTATTGCATTTTGTGGTACAGGCTTAATTGTTTATTAGTTTGTGGTACAGGCATTTTGTGGTACAGGCTTAATTGGTATGGTCGTGAGAAGTTTTAGTCCCGCTTTTTACATAATGGTTCTGGCAGAGACAGACCGACCTTGCAAGCAACAATTAAGTAATCACATAACCACCCTATGGTCATCTGCTTAAAAGTTTATTAGTGTAATAGTTACGGATTATAATTTCTATAAAAATTTAGAAACTAAGACACTTGGAATTTGGAAGGTCAGGGGATAAACAAGGCAAAACAAGGGCTGAAAGAAACTGTCCTACAGCAATTACAAAGTGTCTGATAACTGTCTATCATTTTGATGAGTTTTRTGTGTTGTATTGGATTTCTTGTACTTCAGCTACAAGTTGTATGTATATATGAGAGTAATCTTGAACTACTCCTCCTTTCAGGTTATCAAAGGATGGGGTCAAGGCATCTTAGGTAGTGAAGGAGTTCCTCCCATGCAAGCTGGTATACCACATTGCATTTGCATACTTAGCATTATTTGTTTTATGACAAATTAAAACATCCTAGATCATCAGCATTATAACTACCCTAGCTTAGCTTGGTCTTATATTAATTAAGTTGTGGTTCCGATACTAGGAGGGAAAAGAACGTTGAAGATCCCTTCAGAGTTGGCATACAGAATCAGGGGAGCAGGATGTAGAGGAGGTAAGGGATAACGTCATAACCACAATTCCATCTATTACTCATCAGAATTTGGCCCTTCCCTAGTACTTGAATATACACTTCAAAAAATATGCAACTAAAAAAATAAAAGAGGATTAACAACATACTTGAATATAATTCCACATCTTGTCGTGTGTAGGTAACTCAGGCCATTTACAATAATTGAGTGAGGCCATCTCCGGATCTCTAGCCACGGTCCCCAAGAAGCGAGTATATTCATGAACTAGTTTTTGAGAAGGACTAACGGGTTGCCCATCAGAGTTAAGAACAATTGGAGGACGTTCGTCTAGTGTTCGAGCATGTGCTTCAAGAAGCTTCGTTGGGCCTCTATGTTTCTTCGTCTTTGTGGCTATATGATTTGAAATACATGTACAAACTCGTTACTTAAAGAAAAAAAGAATAAATAAATAAACTTTACACGATTATACCTTACATAATATTCAGTACTTGAAATACTTAGTTGCCTATATTCAGTCATCAAATAACATCAGTAAAATCACACCTTTAAACTAGTGCAATAAACTAGTGGAATATCTAAAAAGCCACTGATTTTAATTAGTGTAATAAACCTGATTAGTGCAAAAAATCAGTACATAATTTCTGAATTATAACACAAAACTTATTGGTTGTAAACTAAACTAAAAGAAATCTAAAGTACTCGAACAACTAGCTAGTCTATGTAACACAAGACTTCAAGGGCATAAATTAGAAAAACCTATAAATAAATAATAAATAATAAATTATAATAAGTAAATAATTATGCCTTTTTAATAAATAATAAATAAATAACTTTTCAAAAACAATAAATAAAGAAAGAAATACATGTCAAGGTAACAATCATCCTTTATCAATTATACCTTTCTTTGTCGCTTCCATTGTAGGTGAACATTGATGTGCCGCAAAATCAGGTTGCACTTCCTTTTCTAATTCAACTTCCTTCATGACTTGGGACCACCTTGCAATCTTCCGCCACAGCAACTCCATTGTTCATCCCTGAACCACTTCTTCCTTCATTTGGAATTAGGTACTTCCTCCACACAATAAAATTATTGTAGTGTATTACAACATCTTGGAAAGCAAAGGGAAAAGGATATTCAAAATTGCAGAAATTTAATACCTGAAAAACTATTATTTAATTATTACAGCCAACACAACTTAGATATCTCAAAACATTCGCATCATCAGTTCAGCTTTTTTTTTCAAAATGAGACGATGTCCTTTTCATCATCTTCTTGGTATGGTCGTGATTGGTTATTGCATTTGTGGTACAGGCTTAATTGTTTATAGTTTGTGGTACAGGCATTTTGTGGTACAGGCTTAATTGGGTATGGTCAGAAGAATTTTAGTCCCGCTTTTTTACATATGGTCTCTGGCAGAGACAGACCGACCTTGCAAGCAACAATTAAGTAATCACATAACCACCCTATTGTCATCTGGCTTAAAGTTTATTAGTGTAATAGTTACGGATTATAATTTCTATAAAAATTTAGAAACTAAGACACTTGGATTTGAAGGTCGCGGGATAAAACAAGGCAAAACAAGGGCTGAAGAAACTGTCCTACAGCAATTACAAAGTGTCTGATAACTGTCTATCATTTTGATGAGTTTTCTGTGTTGTATTGGATTTCTTGTACTTCAGCTACAAGTTGTATGTATATATGAGAGTAATCTGAACTACTCTCCTTTCAGGTTATCAAAGGATGGCAGGTCAAGGCATCTTAAGGTAGTGAAGGAGTTCTCCATGCAAGCTGGGGCATATTACCACACTATGCATTTGCATACTTAGCATTATTTGTTTTATGACAAAATAAAACATCCTAGATCATCAGCATTATAACTACCCTAGCGTACTTGGTCTTATATTAATTAAGTTGTGGTTCGATACTAGGAGGGAAAAGAACGTTGAAGATCCCTTCAGAGTGGCCTACAGAATCAGGGGAGCAGGATGTAGAGGAAGGCTAAGGAGGATAACGTGTCATAAACCACAATTCCATCTATTACTCATCAGAAATTTGGCCCTTCCCTAGTACTTGAATATACACTTCAAAAAAATATGCCAACTAAAAAAATAAAAGAGGATTAACAACATACTTGAATTAAATTCCACATCTTGTCGTTCGTACGGTAACCTCAGGCCATATTACAGATCAACATCCATCTGAGCTGGGCCATTACTACCGAGACCATCTCTCAGCCCCAAGCCGATCCCCCGAGCGCAGTATTCTCCAATTGAAAACCATAGCTTTTTAGAGAAGGAACTAACAAACACGGAAGCGGAAAAAAGGAGTTTTTATCTTTGCCCATCAGATACAAAGAGCAATTAGCAAGAGGCGTTCGACTCTAAGCTGGATCGACGCATGATGCTTCAAGAAGCTTCGGTCTGCAAAAAGGCCTACTAATGTTTTAATTCGTCTTTCGATGGGCCTGATATTGACTTTCGAAAACCCATAGATCAACACTCGTTTACTATAACCACGAAAAAAGAAAACTTAGCATAAACCTTAACAGTATTACAACGCTAAAAAATAATCCCCCTCATACATATCTCACCTTCCCTCTCGCATCCTTAGGTTGCCTATATTAAGTCACTCACTAACCATCAGTTAATCCCCTTATAACTAGCTGCATAACTAGATGGATATCTATAAGACCACTCGATCTTTATTAGATGTAACTATACCTGACTCTAGTGCAAAAATCCAGATATACTATTTCTCTGAATCTATAACACAGAAACGTTATTGGTTGTAACTAAAACTAAAGAGAACAATCTAAAAGTCTCGAAAAATAGCTAGTCTATGTACACAGATTCTGCAACGCGGATCGCATATACATTCAGAAACAAACTACTTAAACTACATATACCCTAATAACCAATACGATCAGTGAATAGAAGTAACATATTATGCCTTTTTATAACATACAGATTAATAACTACTTTTCAAAACAATTAATGACAGACTCAAGCAATACATCGTCAAAAACAAAAAAACACCGGTCAACAATCGGTCCTTATCCAAATTATACCATTTCTTTGTCGCCTTCATTTGCTAGCAGTGCAACTTGAAATCGTGCGACACACCTCAGGTTGCACTTCTTTTCATAATTCAACTTCCTTTCATGACCTTTGGGAAGATTGCAACCAGATTGAGTTAACCTTCATTCCTATATGACATCTCGACTGTTCACATCTCCATCTTGCGTTTTGCCATTTTGTCTTTATATGCCGATGCATCTAATGTGATAAGGAGATCGAGGTAGCACCATTCTTTTGTTGTTTCTTCTTCTGTGTTTGCAACAACAATGGCTGTTGAACTCGTGATTGTATGTAGTTGCTTGCTTTGCAAAGAGTTCGATTGTGCAAGGATTGTTGCAATAACTTGCCATTGACGATTCCCTTACTCAAAATTCGCCGCCATAGAGCATGATTGGGGACCACACCTTGTGGCCTCTGATATTCGGACAACGATCTGTACTGTGCACTCTGTACGCACTAACTGAGCGTTTCCTCCATAATTCAGCATATGTTATTACGGTGGGAGTTGTGATTGTCTAGTTGCACTTGTTCCTTCAGCACATTTATATTAGTTGCTTCTCATTGATTGCATGCCCGCATTTGCCACAAGTTAGCCATTAGTCAGATTTGGAGACATTCTTCCCTGGTTCGCATTTGGATTCACAACTATTTTGTGGAGCCTACCAACATGACAGCACGAAGCTAGCAAGGCATTGAGTTATGATAACACAACAAAGCCGTATAAATAGCAACCCACAACGTAAGACGTGTGTTGCCCAACCCAATTCCAGTAGCAAACAAATCTTAAGGCTGCAAATTATAAACATTTGTAGGCTTCAGAAGCAAGTTATACTTCATACGTACTTTATGTCTCTTTCGCAATTCTTGATTACTGACAATATAAATTTCTCGATGCATAATTCCCAACTTAGTATTTGATTTTTATGCTAGTAGAATGTTGATATACAGTATTAAATCTATTTGTCTCTTTAATACTCTGTTATGCTAATGCCTATTAACTGCCCCGGCGACGCCAGATTACAATGGAAGCTTGGACACATTGGCGACGGAGACGTTGTACTCCAACGTGGAGGAACTTCCGAGTGCTTTCAGCCTTATCAAAGATTGTCTCATTGATAGTCTGGCTCAAACAGATGCACAACTGCACTGCGAGAAGTCATGAGAGTTGACAGAGCCCTATCTATTGACTAATTGAATTCATTGCAACTGTATCTTATCAGTTCTATAAAGTATCATACTATTAACCCTACTAAATTACGCTTGTATCTTCTGCATAATGCAAATAAAATGCAGTAGAAATTTGTGAATGATCTATAGAGGAACTGCGATTTAGCAAAAAAAACCCACATATTACGGAATCAAATACGTCCAATTGGGTCACTTACAATATTCTACTTAGCCTTCTTATCAGTATAATAACACCAATAGTAACAGTTTGAAATCCCCACTGGCCATCACTGTATGGACCTAGCAAAGTTATATGTAGAATACAGTACCCTATAATTTCTTTGTTGACTA
>SNQN01010679.1:0-18025 GCA_008642245.1 Bassia scoparia | reverse complement strand
TTTCTTGAGATTCCTTACACAAAAGGGAGATTCTTGACCCACCTTTCGTACTTTTTACCTTTTGTCAGTTCTGACTTAAGCATCGGAGGGGGGATAATCAATAGATTATCTCCTTTGTTCGGTTGCGAGAGCCTGTGGAGAGAGCTGTGGACTCGAAGGTCGAGTCTGTTAGTCGGTAGGTCTCTAGTCAGCTACGAGTCCAGAGGTCTGTTAGTCCAGAGCCTCAGTCAGAGGTCCTGAGTCGAGAGCTTTTCTGGTTTCGCAACCTCTCGACGTTTTCTCTCATAGATCATCCGTCCGTCAGGCGTGATAGGGAGAGCTAATCACCCTTGTATTTCACTCACATCACTCGTTATCTTGTAAAACACTACGTTTAAAATCGAATATGACTTGTATCTTTGACTTATTTGAAAACGTGTTGTAATTATTAACTACATGTCCACTGTCTAAGCTATGATGGAACTAGAAGTCAAGTGCAACATTAGATATGACAGTTCACTAATTAAGGGAGATGGATGTTGCGGCTTGTATTGAGCATAGGTTTCTTAGTGATGCTGGGGTAAGCAAGGTAAGGTGGAGAAGTGGGAGCATAGGACTGTAGAAGAGGGCCAGAATCGGAGCCAACAATTCATGGCTCTTTTAATTGTTCTTGTTTTAGCATTCTTATCACCTATCGTACTCATATGACTCCATTCCTTCTAACTCATAATCATTATCTTCATTGCTTGCTCTACTCTTTTTATTTTCCGGTTGTTGATATGGGCATTACGCAACCTAATCAATCAGTGGACGGGGGAGTTAAAATTTAGATTGTTCGAATTTGTGGTATGCACGCAGTGGCAAACTTAAGTAGCTGTAAAGTTTAGCTGTAGTCAGAGGGCCCTTAGATTGGATAATATCGGGGGGGATTAATCTTGAAGTGAGTGAAAAGATTAATTTTCATTTGGACTTTAAAGTGCATTGTGTAATTCATAGCGTTGTGGCCAAAGAGCAAACGTTCGGACTCTCTATCCTGTTTATTGTGCGCTTGACGAAAACCAGAAGAGTGCCTCTTTAGTTCGTCATTTAAGAATTCAGAACTACCCAACATTCAAGAATATATAACCCAAAACCCATGCCAAATGTACCCAAGTTGTCAAAGCTTGAAATTGGAAGGGACCTCTGAACTGAATAGGGCTCTGTGGACTTAACAGACTTTAGCTGTGTGCTGACGTGATATGAGAGCTCGTTTGGGCCGCCGGCTTTCTTGGATATGCCATCATCAGAACCTACCATGAGGAGTCTTGTGGATGAAGCTCATGACTTTTACAGACCTACTGATTATCCCACTTCGATTTTTTGAATTTCTTTCTGCATTCGAACTCAGAATCAAATGGTCTGCTTACCTTTTCAATGTGTTTTCATCAATTACAGTGTTTTTTTTTGTTGTCTCTCTTGTTCATTCTAGGTTACATATAGGAGGTTATGTGACATCTTGCGGTTAGTCCAGACCGGAGACTTAAATACAGCAGGATGAGGATAAATATACTGATTTTGCATTTTGGATTATTCCTCCTCTTCCATCCGTATGCGATATGGCTAAGTCACAGTACTATCTCTGATCAATATGTATTTGTGGATAAATATACAGAGATCAATACGGGAGGTTGTCCATATTTTAAATGGCAATGAACGCGATAGATGATTGAAATACATGTTAATGCAGTCAGAAACTGGTATCTGAATGAGATCATGACTCACCTTATTTGTGTAGAGTGGGAATTGTCAGTCGAGAAGTGTAATCTTGAATTTAGGCGGCATCTACCACACATGGGCCATTGGGAATCGTCCATTTTCTGCGAAGAGTTGGATTGTATACATACGTTATGGGAATACATACCAGTGCATACATTGAATGTAATTTACTACATTTGAGTATGGCTAAATTTAACTCTTTTAATGGCTTTGGTATTTTATGGTTATCACCACAAATCACTCAGATAATTGGCTTGAATATTAAATTTTCTACTCACTAAGCCTACTAATTAGTCAGTTATTTCCCTGATTCTCTTTTTTTAGAATATAGATTAACTATAGGAGATTAATATCCACTTTTATTAGGTGATATATTTGTCTGTAATTTGTCTGTAGTAAGCCTCTCGTAATTATCATCATTGCGAATTCCCCAACGCGATAGTAAAAATTATTCGTCTTATTACCTTCTAAATCAGCATATCTTTGTTAATGAATGTTGATCAACCTTCTCGCGAGTCTACGTTGGTCCACTTCGTTGATATTTAGAGAATACGGGGATTAAAACATAAGGTCTCTTCTCTGTCTCCTTTTATTTCATGCTTACCGTGGCTCTTTCGCTCATTGTTATTATTGGACGGTCCGCCTCTATTTCGTTTTCATTTTCACCCAACTCACCTCCATTGTTAGAGAGGCTATGTCGAATCGGTGTATGGGCTACGACCACATTTCTATATCATGCTCCCTTCTTAACATTCTAGGGTCTTCAACTTACCATTCACTTAAAGTGATTATATTGACATATACTCGAATATTTGTGGAAGTACTATATTTCTAGGCTATGGAAGTATAAGAAATGGTAATATAAGGGCCAAACTATGATTGTGTTGGATGTGAGCATCCGGTGAATTGTTACCACATTAATAAGTGTATGGACGATGGTGATCATTAAGATATCGTTGGGAGAAGGAAGTTAGGAAAGACTGTTGTTAGATGTAAAATGTGGTAGTGTGAAACAATTTACCCACCTTATTGAATTATTATAAGTACCATATAGTGTGGTGATATAGTGAGAAGATATATAATTCATTGTATAATGCTCTCTATTATTGGACTCTCTGCTTCTCTCTTGTCTTTCTCTCTCTTAATATTATGTATCTTCCACTCATAGTTTAGGCCTGTCAGTGGATTTACCATTATACCGTTTAGCTTCGACGTTTCTAACTATATATATAATCTCAATGTTTTTAACTAAGCTACTTTACTAGATTCCTGATTACATATGAAAGTAATAATAGATACTATATCATTAAATCCTATAATCGTATAACTATCGTGCAATATGTAATTCAGGTACTTCTCCCTTACTGGAAGTTTTATTATTTTTTCTTGGTTTTGTATGTTAAGATAATACTGAATTAATAAACATCATTCTACATCTCAACATCCTTCTGTAAAGGGACACAATTAAAAAATATCGCTCTCACTCATATTCATCCATTCAGAAGTACGCTTCGAAGAGTTGCTTCGCACCTAATTTAAGTATGAGTGTTACGTTGTCGATAGGTGTGGTGAAATTTAGAAATTAATAGATTGTTCTTTTCACAAAACAAGTTAAAATTTATTGAGAGTAAGTTGAATATTACAATCACTTTGTTATCTTATTTAGGGTATTGAATGTGAAAATGAAAAATAATGGTTTTTATGATAACTTACGTAGGCTTCATATATACACGTTTCAACAACATGCCAATATATACTCTGTTGGGATTCATAGGTAATAATACATCCCGGGTTATATTAGATATGATTCTAAATCATTTCAAGGTTACAACCTAACGTTACTTTGTTTGCTACTCTACTAAGTAGATGTAGCAAACATTATACGAACATAAACAACTCCCAAGTTAATTGTGCTAAGTATGACGATAGGTAACAATTTACACGCTAAGAGTTAGCTTTTACCATTCTGTAAAGGTCTGAAGTAAATGCCTTTTATAATGAAAAGTTTGGGAACCATCATATCACTATTCTCCGGTCGCCATCCGAGCTGGACTTTGATACTGCGGCGGGAGAAGAATGCTTACCCTCCGCCAGAGTCACTCTGCCCCACAAACATCCAGAAAGGTGCTCTCAACTCCAATACCCTCGGAAAAAATCATAACGCCTTCTTAATTTGTCCTTTTGTTTAAGTCCTTTTATAGCTTTTACACGTTTTCGAATGGAGACCGATTCTGGAAGATGTGTGCAATACCCCCTTGTACTTTATCATCCGTGCCTTTACTTCCCCATATTAATTATATGGTCAAAATTGTTAATCCTTAACTCTTATCACCAATACCCTGCGTTATAACGATACAGAGCCGATTTTTGGACTAGCCTATTTCTCCCAATTGTTAACATTATTTGTTACTAAAACAATTTTTACTTTCTTTCTCTCGTATCTTATTTGCTTCACATAGGTACTACTTACCTCATTTTATTATATTCTTAGTTTCCTCCCCAAACAGTGTATACACAAATCATTACGGTATAGATGAAGTAGATAATTTTAAATTGTTTTTTATGTTAGAGTTTTCGTTAATATTATGTACTTGGTACTTTATAAGTGTATATGTATATCAATATGTTTTTTTTAAAGGAATATGTATATCAATATGTCATTGCATCTAGCTAATACGGGTACATTCTAATAAATTAAAGAATCTTTTAATAATTGTACTCTATATATGAAACATTCATTGTGTAGTTTTAGATTATTTTTTATAAGTTTTGAATTGTCTAGGTGAAAAGTCTAAAAGCACGCAATTATTTATTATTGACCCTTGATTTTCAATCAAAGATGTTCAATTCTTTGGTGGTACAACATGAAGACATATAAGTGGTGTTTTTATGGAATGTTCTCAAAATTCAATGGAGAAAAGAGAAAATGGTGACAAAGTCGAAAATAAAAGAGAAAGATTGAAAAAAATATATATGTTTATAACCATTAAAAAAAGGAAATCATGTCCAAATATTTTAGAAAAAGATTAAACTAATTTGTCTTACAATGACCTTTGTGGTCTTTGGGCGACGTAAGTTATGCACGATTCTTTTTTACCTCAAAATTAGATTTTAGGATAAGATTTGGATTTTGGAGTTATTGGGAGCTCTCAAGTCTCAACATCCCATAGGCGATCAAGGCATGTCATCCATTAATTATTATTCCATGCAAATCACGTTCCTTTAATTTTTTTATGCCTTTTGTTTTGTTTTTACATCATGCTGCCTTTTGTTTTTTCATCGTGCTGCCTTTTATGTTGCCTTTGATTGTATTAAAAATGGCAAAAATCTTAGTTGTATCTGGTGTATAATAAATTTATTGCGAATAAAGGTATGATGACCCTTATGAATTTATGATAGAGATAACAACTTATTTTATTCATCATGGTGTTGATATAAAGTGAGTAGCAGGTCATTGTACTGTCAAAAATGATTACTATAATTTGAATGTACAATAAACTTATTGTGCATCACATACATCCAAGTTTTTCTGGCTAAAATTTAGTATGACAAAGGCCTTATTATGTTCTCATTTAGATAAATACAAATAATAATAAAAAAAAATTGAGGTCTTATTTGCTCAAAAAATGTGTTAAATTAAGTTCATTATTTAAGACATGTTCGTATAAGTCTATATATATAAGTAAAAATGTATTGAATCGTATCTAATTACCAACATTCAATTTCATTCAATCATAGTATATAACTTATGATCAAATTTAATAGATGGACGTTGTAATTTCCCAATTGTTGTAACTAATTGAAGAAGTCTTAACATTTTGAAATACTTTACTGGAAACCCTCCCTGTTATAAAATAGACTTGATTGGGATGACAATAAGTTTGATCATGATTTGAATGTCAACTAATATTATTGGACAAAGACTTGAGAATTTGAGATCAACTTTAAATTGAATTACATCCAAAAAAAAGCTTGATCAAACCCTTCCTTAGAATATTAAACAAAAAGAATAACATAACTCACCAAACATATACCTTTCTTTTGTTCACACTTCACACCATCCCGACTATTTTAGCAACCTCACTTTATTCCATACTATAATAACTTTCTTTTATTTGTGTTAAACACATAAATCTTCTGAAACAGAGTGATTGCGGAGCTTAACCAACTGAGGCCGACCCTGTTCTCGTCAATTGATTTTTGTTGAAATGAATTTATTTATTTTAAACTGAACTTATTTTTACCGAGCTGAACTTATTAGTTTAGTACTAAACTAAACTTATTTTTACTAAACTAAACTTATTTTTAATTTAACAAATTTCTTAAGGATTAAACTTATTTTTACTGAACTAAACTTATTTTTAGTGAACTGGACTGAACTTATTTTTACTGAACTTAACTTATTTTTACTAAAACTTATCTAAATAAGTTGACGAAAACAGGGTATGAGTCGTTGAAAGTGTTTACCTTATTTAAAGCTAAATTGTATTTTTCCTTATAGAGGTGCAAATGAGTCACTATGTTCACGAACTACTTGCGAACAAGCTCGGTCAAAGCTTGTTCGTGGAACAAATAAACAAGCTCGGTCAAAGCTTGTTCGTGGAACAAATAAACAAGCTCGAGCAAAATCCAAAGCTCGATTACTAAATGAGCCAAGCTCGAGCACTTATGTGTTCGACTCGTTAAGGCTCGTGAACAGCTTGTTTATAGTTCATTGAAAGCTCGTTCAATACTTAGCTCGACTCATTTGATACTCGGAAAAAGCTCGTTTGTAGTAAACCCAAAATCATAGTTTTAAAATTAAAAGTTTAAATAAAAATATTTTCATCTTAACTAAATTATTCCATCAATATATCATAAGTCAATATTGAAATTTTGAAATATTCTCTGCCAAAAGATTTTATTTTTCTTTCCATTTTTAAACAATATTTCCTTACTACCATGAAGGAAATTGTTGTAATAATTAGATTTTTATATTCAACTATTACAATAATAAGTTGACTTTATTTTTAAGAATAATTAATAATATTTGCAAATTTGTTAATTTCTATGAATAAATGTTGGAAAATTATTAAAGCTCGTTCGTTTATAAAAGCTTGTTTATAGCTCGTTTACAATTGAGCTCGAGCTCGAAATATAAATGAGCAAGCTCAACCTGAGTTCGAGCAAGTCTAAAGCTGAACGAGCCAAACTCGAACAATAAATGAAAAGGCTCGTTCGAACTCGACAATTCTGAAACAAATTCAAATCTTATCAAGCTCAACTCGAACAGGCAAATACTCGACTCAACTCGTCTCGTTTGCAGCTCTATTTTCTTTATTTCGTTTAAGGTTTAGACTTTTTCTATTTTAGTCAATTAAAAAAACGTAGCTTATACGACGGAATAATAATATTCCCAAAATACACAACAACTCCATCAACAAAATAATTTTAAGAAAAATCACTAATTAGCTTATATTAATAAAAGCACTTGTCTTTATTAAGCTTCCGTTGAAATCGTCGTAGTATATACGGACCTTCCATTTCACCTTCATCTTCGCTACTCTTCTTCCTTTTTCTTGTTGTTTCTTCCTCTTGTTCTTCATTTCTCATTCTCAAACAAAGAAACACAACAATATCATCATATCATAATCATAACAAAAAAAAATGACTCTCTCCAAAGCAGAAAATGAATCTGATGCATCCGTTCACTCCACTTTCGCTTCACGATACGTTCGCGTCTCCCTCCCTAGGTAATTCTTTTTACTAATTAATCGATTCGTACAACTTCATCGTTGTTATCAACATCTTAGGATCTGTTCGTTACCCCTATCGTTTTTTGTTTTTATTTTTATTTTTAGTATTGTGACGAGCCTAGGCTTAAGTCATGTAACGCTTAAAATTCAAAGACTAACAAACAAACACGTGTTTGTTGATCTGGTTGAATTGAACTGAACTGAATTGAAACAAACACGAACGTGCTGAAATGTGCAGGTTCAAGATGCCGGAGAATTCGATCCCGAAGGAAGCAGCGTACCAGATCATAAACGATGAGCTGATGTTGGATGGAAATCCGAGGTTGAATTTGGCGTCATTTGTGACAACGTGGATGGAACCAGAGTGTGATAAACTGATGATGGACGCCATTAACAAAAACTATGTTGACATGGATGAATACCCTGTCACCACTGAGCTCCAGGCATGTTTCTTCCCTTTTTTCATTTTTTTATTAATTGCTTTTATTTGTTTATTGTTTTTAATTGTTTGCTTCTTACTTTTAATTTTATGCCAATGAGATGACTTATTCCAACATGAATATTATTATAACTTTGGTTGAAGTTTTAATTATAACTTTGGTTGTGTGATGATGTGTATGAAATTATGAATGTGTGTAAGTTACAACTCAATAAGAAAAAAGCTAATGAGCGAAAAGGAAATATTAAATAAAAGTAAATATATCATACCCTTGAAAGAAATATATTTGATTATTATCTAAAGCTAACTTCAATTCTCAAGGTTTCATTCTGTTAGCTTTTACAAAATTGGTCAAATTAAAGTATCACATCTAAAAAAAATYCGAAGTGTATATTTTTATTACCACGACTAGCTCACTCCGTAAAACGTTAAACTTTATGACATTTTACAAACGTCTTAGTTAAATATACCACTAAACTCTGCATAACTAAATATATTATAGATTTATAGCCATTCAAACAATTAAATATATAGCCAAAATGTACCGTGTTCGTTTTATTCAATTAGTGTTTCAACACAGTCAAACCTCTAAAGGTTCCCCTGGAAGCTAATCTCAAAAACACCGTACTTCAGTTATGTTAAGAAATTTCTTAACATTATGGCAACCTTAATTATTATGAATTCAAGTTGCCACACAAATATGGAATACTCCTTGAAACTTTATTTTGGAAGGTTGAATATGTCTTACACTTCTAATATAGAGTACTACAAGATAATAATAYTACCATTTGTTAGGTATTATTAGGGGTCGTTGAATTGATATAGGAATTGAATTTAATTCCCATAACAAATTGTAATTTATGAGAATTWATTTACGCSMTTAAATTCTTAAAATTTTATAAATCTTGTTTGATTGGTAAGGTAGAAAATCAAAATTTTCATGTTTTTCCATTAARCAATGGGGTATGTTGGTAATTTATTTCCTATGTTTTGTGCGAACTCGAAAATCACGTGAATTTTCATTGCATACATTATCACTTTTTTGTGTCAACCAAACAAAAAGTCTAACATGTAATTCCCTAGATTTRTAAATATRCATGAAAATTTTGATCAATCAAGCGAGCCCTTATTCTCCAATGAAAAAACAACTTGTTCAGGAGGATACATGTAAAAGAGGACAAATTGATAAATCATATTCATTTTTAGCGTACAATCTCATTTCCATTTATCGATTCTCATTGGACTTAGGAATTTTCCGCAAGTCCTAACAGAATATAAATGCTTGATTGTGAAGGAAACCAACTTTGATCTAAAAGGACATACAAGAGTATAATTAATTAGAAAAAAATTGCTAATTATCGCATTTTTTATTTTAMTATTTTGCACACTTATTCATTTTGTCACCTTTTGGAGTTTTCTAAAATTATATCTCGTTCACGGGGTTAAGGTCCAGAATTCGATTAAGTGGGTCCCACAATATACCAACTTAATACATTTGTTACCTTTTCAATACCACTTTTGATCCTTGTGTTTAAAAAAGTTCGAATCTTCATACCTACTTTCGTCCTCCCCCATTGTAAATATACTTCGCYCCATGTGACTCATTTGCACAAAAAAATGAATTAATTCATTTATTAGAATCACTTGCTTTAAATTAGCCTTAGTTTAAGGGTAATACATTTAAGCCACTAGGGGGTACAGTTTTAGGCTAATTCAGGCTTTGTTTGGTTAATTTTAGGGTTTTTATTGGTGATTAATACTCTAAYTGAAAGTTTAGTTAATAGGACTAGAAGAAGAGGAAGACATTATTAATCCGACCTATCGAATCGATCATATCTGCGCGTAAAATTGTGAGTGTTTGGGAATTTCAAAAATTGCATTTTTGGTTCAAAGTTAAAACTCAGGTTTATACTGACCTGAAAAACCTACAATATAATAATACGTTTAAGCATAACTTTTTTACATASAAATTCGAACCACATAACATTTGTCCAAGTGTGAAAGAAAAAGCAAAAAGGTGGTAATCAATAGTTTTTGGTTTTAATTAATATTCAAGAAATCAAGGTAAAGGTCTTCATGAAAAGGAAAATAAAAAAAAGTCTAAATTAGGAAAGAAAAATCTGGTGCATAACTATGAGATGTTGATTGTTGACAAAAATAAAAGTCTTGCACAATTTGATGCAAAATTGAAGGAATTTATWATTAAGAAAAGTAAAAGAACAGAAAAATCTTACCTTTAATGTTGAAACTAAGACAACACGAAGCATACTTTTGAATAATTAAGAGAATGAGAGACAAATTTCTAGATAATCCAAGTGATGATGGCTATTATAATTCAACAAAGTTGTAATAGTGCTACGACCATTGGTCGTTTTCCATGTCATCTCTAACGAGTTATTGAGAGTCCAAGTTCATTGATGAGAACATTTATCAAAGCAAGTGGCAAAAATTACTTTTAATTTCGTACTTGTTTAACTTTTATTTGAACTTTTTTTTTAGAAAATAGTGAATATTAATTTTGTTTAATAAACTTGCTTAATTATTTTTTTATTTTTTTAAAAAATCCTAAAACATAAGTTGAAAAGAACATGACATAGTAACAGTTATGCTTCTAATGTTCATTTTTTCAATACTCCATACTACATTATTGATAAAAAAACAAATTACATTTCTAGGACTTTATTTTGAAATACAGACAAATGACATGAATCAAATAATACAATATTTATTTTGAAATACAGACAATCGTGAATCAAAATCGTATTCTAACTATTTCTAATTTTATGCAAGCATAATATTTACACTTGGGAATGAAATAGATATAATAAAAGGTGCTTAACAATGAGAGGGTGAGAAGAAATAGTTAGGTCTAAAGCAAGGACTCATCACTCGAGCATGGAGCATCAACGCATCATTCTACATAAATAAAGTGGGATTGAAAAGAAATAATTTATCCGTTCCAAATTAAATACTTTTAATTTATTTATTTTTACTTGTCAATAATACTTTCAAGAAAAATTTAATAGTGTTTTTTTTTTTTCAAATGTAACAAGTAAAAACTGAAGAAGAATTTCAAATGTACCATGTTAATTTTTATTAATGTGTTACAATGGTCGATCCTTAATCATGTACGGAGTATTTAGGATGAAAGGAATACTTATTCAAGTGCATGCCATAGTTAAAGAAAAGGAATTTTTTGGTTATTTTAGGAAGTGACATGCTACAATTATTTGTGTTAATTTCAATTCTAAAAAAAACTTGATAGTTTTAATTTATAATATTTTGACAAAATTTGTTGGTCACTACCCTTAAAAAAATTAATTTGATCATCATTAATTTCAATTTGGAAGAAAGTGAGTTCAAATTACTCATATTATTACACAACTTTGTTGTTTTCTGACTTTGCTGATACTAATACACAATCATACTTATTCAAGGAATATTAGAAATTTTAAGAATATATAAAGTGCCTTGAACAAAACGAATTACTATTAATGGAATTTAAACTTTTCAAAAGATCTGATGGTATTTCTTGGGGGATGATAGAGAAATCACAAGTGTGGGATAAGGGGTCAATCACACACTTGACATACATAAAATTAACATAGACAACAGTTTGATTAACATAGACGACCTTTTAATTATTATAGACAACTTTTTTATTAACATAGACGACCAGTTAATCCACGAAAATTTGCATAAAAATTGGCCCACATATATTCTTTTTTCACCTTTTTCTTACATTTTTAAATGGTGGAACCCACATTTTATTCTTTTTTGGATGTGTTATTGACCATCTTATCCCACCCTTGTGATACATCTATACCTGTCTCTTATACACATCTAGATGTGTATAAGAGACAGGTATAAACATATCAAAACTATTGGGATAAGAAACCCAATCAAATAATATAATAACCTAAAAGAATTTATATATGAGCTAAAAAGGACAATATAGGATAAGGGTGATCCCCTATGTAAGATAAAAAAGAAAAGAGAAAAATAGTCATCTATGTAAATAAAAAAATTATCTATGTAAATTTAAAAGTGGTCTATATAAATCTTAAAACCATCTATGTAAATTTAAAAGTAGACTGTGTTTAAATGTGTTTGATTGGACTCCTTATCCCATCCCACTTTGATAGATTTATCATCCCAACCCATTGTACCTAACTCATCATATTTATTTTTTTTTTGTTTATTTAGACTAAAAATTAAAAATTACTATAAATTTAAATGTAATTGTATCCAGCAACTAATTGTACCATAAAATTTGACGTGTATTTGAGCTGCAAATAGCACGTARTCTCCCGGTAATGTAATAACTGCAGCGATTAGACATTTTTCCTCTATATTTTATGTCAAATTGTTACAGTTATTATGTTACGGAGGGAATATACTGGGCATTAGTAAATAGTTCTCAAGTCTTTGCAAAAGTGTAGTGATATTGGTAAATTGTCCTCCTAGTTATGAAGAGTTTCTAAGGGTGATATACTGATACTGGTAAATTGGTGATGAAAACAGAATAGATGCGTGAACATGATAGCCAACTTGTTCAATGCACCACTCCAAGACTCGGAGGTCGCAGTCGGAGTCGGAACTGTTGGGTCCTCAGAAGCCATCATGCTTGCTGGTTTGGCTTTCAAGCGCAGGTGGCAAAACAAAAGGAAGGCCCTTGGCTTGCCTACTGATAACCCTAACATTGTCACCGGTGCAAATGTTCAGGTAACTTTTACTTTCAATTTGCCTCTATTATCATATCCTTTACACCTGTTATAAAGTACCATTTGAGGTATGATACATTCTTATTCTGATGCATCCAAACAACAGTGTCTTAAGCAAGTCAGCATAACAATTAACAAAGATACTTTCTCCGTTTCTTTTTAATTACCGATCAAGTGTATTACAAATGTATCATGTTTCGTACTTCATACAATATTTTATTGTCATATGGATGACAGAATATGAGAAAAAAATATACAACAATCATAGCCTTGCCATGTAACATGTATGCCATAACAATTGATTCGAAGGAGTCCAAGGAGATGAACGCACTTAGGTCTTGTACTCTTTAACTACTTGTCTAAACTTATTAATTACGAGTAGATGAACTTATTGGTGTTTAATAATGCTTATTTGTACTTGTATGTGTTTGAACATATCTTATTCAATAAGTACTGAATAAATACATCGTTGACCTTAGCCTTCTATTGAGGGGAAACAATGTTCAAGTAGTGTGACATCACTTAGTTTCGCTTATTAATATACTTTAATATAAGATAACAATTTCATGTATAGTTAATTAGATTTGTTGGAAAAAAATTAACCTTTTGCAATGTTGAGATTTAATTTCTAAGTTTTTTTTTTTTTGCATGTTTGAATAGGTTTGTTGGGAGAATTCGCAGATATTTTGAAGTGGAGTTGAAGGAAGTTAAACTGAGTGACGGATACTACGTCATGGACCTGAGAAGGCAGTGGAAATGGTTGATGAGAAACCATATGTGTTGCTGCCATCCTTGGTTCACTCTCAACGGAGAATTCGAAGATGTGAACTCTTGAATGACCTCCTAGAGGCCAAGAACAAAGAACAGGGTACGTTATGAGATATAAAAATTTCTTTGTTGCTGTTAAAAAGAAACGGAAAAACAGTATATCGAGACTTTTTTTCCATTTTCCCTTATATGTGTGCAGATGGAGCACCCAATCCATGTGGATGCGGCGAGTGGTGGTTTTCATCGCCCGCGTTTTTGTACCCGGAGTTGGAGTGGGCTTCCGCTTGCCATTGGTGAAGAGCATCAATGTTAGTGGTCCAAGTATGGACTTGTGTATGCTGGTGTTGGGTGGTGCTTTGGAGAGGACAAAGAAGACTTGGCCTGAAGAACTCATCTTCCACATCAACTACCTTGGTGCTGATCAACCACTTCACTCTCACTTTTCCAAGGTATCATAATCTTATTCTTGTTTATGCCTTTCATTTTTATTCTTTAACTTTAACCAAAATTTCTGTAATTTTTTTACCGACTACAATAATCATCGAACTTGATTTTTGAAAAACGTGATAGAGAGAATAATGTAGCAATAAAGTGACGGATGGAGTATATAATGTTTTAAGTTTGAGCCATTGGTGACACAAATTGACTCTCTGAATGAATGCTAATTAATTTGTCCAGTATATATGCTAGATTGTGTTGCATTTTCTAATGTCAACTGATTTTGGTGATGGCAGGATCAAGTCAAAATCATGCTCAATATATCAACTAATCCGTTTGGGATTTGAGGTAGGCTACTAACGATATTTTATCATCCGCTAAATTTTGTTGACTGAACTTATTTCCATACAAAAGCTGAACTTATTTGTGGTGGAAATTAGTTTTATAGAACTTAATTTTATCAAATACCTAAAATTTGTAAAGAACGAAACCAATTTTTCTAAACTAATAAATTAAACTTAGCAAACTTATTTGTAGTGATTGAACTGAACTTAACATTTTAAAATAGGTTGACGAGAACATGGCATACACCATCCTTAGCTTGTATAACTTGAGAGATTTCAATTAATGACTCTGTAAACTTGGTCAATAGGGTTACAAGAACATCATGGAGAACTGCCAAGAGAACGCAATGATCTTGAAGGATGGAATCGAAAAGACAGGCCGTTTCGCGGTCATATCCAAGGACATTGGAGTTCCATTGGTAGCATTCTCCTTGAAAGACAACAGCATCCACAACGAGTTCGAGATCTCGGACATGCTTCGTAGGTACGGATGGATTGTGCCTGCGTACACCATGCCACCGGACGCGCAACACGTAACTGTTTTACGTGTTGTCATCCGAGAGGACTTCTCGCGCACCCTTGCTAACCGGCTCGTTAACGACCTTGAGAAGGTGCTCGCTGAGCTAGATGACCTTCCTGCRCGTTTTAGTGCTAAGATGAGTGCTGGTGACGGCGAAAATGGTGAACWTCAAGTGTARAGGAAGAAGACCGCSTTGGAGATGCAAAAGGAGGTTTGCAGTGTTTGGAAGAAATTTGTTGATGAAAGGAAGATGAAGACCAATGGTGTGTGCTAGATAACACCACAAAAGCATATAGTATATGGTTTGTTTGCACCTATATATTTGGTGCTACTTTGTGGTGATTTTTGACCATGATAACACTTTTTAATAACCTTGTTWATTTTGTTTTAAGAAAAATCTTCTTGTGAGATTTTGAGATTTAATTAGTTGAGTATAAATGTATGTATGATCATGGATTTCTCTAATTCTAGAGGATCATGGAATCGACATTATATTGAGATAGTTATTTGTCCATCGTTTTTTCTCCATCCTTATCTCCTTGAATAAAATGATGAGGGTATAGTGTGTGTGATGTAATTAATGAATTTGATACTTATTAAGGTTAAACATGAATTGGAAAGTTTGAGTTGTGTTCTGTTCAAATCAAACTCTCAAAAACATACATGTTCAACTTAGCTGTAGYAAAAATTGTACATTACCACATTTACTTTACATGATTTTGAAAATTACCATCTTGTTTTATTTTCTTTTTAAATTACCACATTTATTTTCCCCAAATTTAAAAATTCCCACCTTTTAACGATTTTTGTCAATTTTTTTGCATATCTTGTTATAGTTAAAAGGTGAGAATTTTTAAAGATAGGAAAAGTAAAGGTGGTAATATATAAAGAAGAAAAATAAGGTGATAATTTCTAAAAACCTATAAAGTAAAGGTGGTAATGTACAATTTTTCCTTTCTATATGGAGTTTATCGAAGTAATTAAATGTCTACATAAGTTAAAACTCAATAATAATAATAATAATAATAATAATAATAATAATAATAAAATGTGCATGCGCACTAGTTGTTTTATTTGACACAAACTACTTAATTAGAGACTATTATTTCTTCGCACCTCTGAGATCCACAAGTTAACGAATTAGACGACGATATACTTTTGAATGTATAGTATAAAAGGGGACTGCCTAGTGTATCCAATATATTTGGCTGGATATGATATTCAATGACATTTTCGCAATTTTTAAACACTTTTGGTATTATGCACATGGGAACTGAAGTTTAACGTACAAATTGAAGTCCGTTAAGTTAACGGAGGGGGGGAAGCTTTTCAGTTAGTTTACTTCATTCTCATCCTCCTACCCATTTTGATATGATTTTTCTTCTGGAAGTCTTCCAAAAAATAGAAGAGAAGTAGAAACGAAGCTACAGGAAGTAGCGAATGGACATACGAAGACAAGCCTAAAAGGTATGAAATTCCGGTTCCATTTCCTCTTTCCTTGTTTTAAATAATATGATATATTGATTTGTTATACAAAAACAATGGCCATTGGGTGTTAATTGCGTTTTGGAATAAGAAACCGCAATTCAAATTACAGCAATGATTATAAATGTAATTATAGAATATCATTGAAATATTATATTTCAATTTGTTGCGAGTGTTTGCTTGAGACATTTTTGATTTAATTCTAATGAAATAGTAGCTTTTATGGATTCAGATTAATCTAAGAAAGAGTATCACTATAATACTCTAGTAGTATTGTTGTCAGACAAATGAAAATAATGTCTAGATCGAGCAAAGCTAAATAGATGACATTAAGATAGCCATTCTATACACTTTCAAATCTCAATACAGCTAAAAATATACCGGCGACACACTACCTCATGCCGAGTTAATGTCACCGCTCCATCAATATAATATTGCGCAGCATCTAGCTTTATTAAACACCTCCCCAATCACCCACTCGCAACCGAGAATAATTATATATCAGTTTTTCCATACAAATTATTTTATGCATCTGCCATCTAAAATAAAGTATCTAGTTACTCATTAAAAACAAATCGTAAAGGTTAATTTTAAGACCTAGTTCTTCCTAGACATCTATGCAAAGTGACTCTATTTTTTTATCATTCTTTCCTACTAAACAAATCAGTACTCATTATATTTTGCTTAGTAAAGTGCATGTATGTTCTCACAGCATAAACTAAACACCCATCACGTATACCTTAAATAAATGTCAAAGAATATTCTCCGAAACTTTAAGATAATAAGTATTATAAAGAGACATAACTATGGATCATTCAGGAGATATATTATCAAAGCTGGCGCCAATTTGCTGATATATTTTCGTATGGCTACAACATACATGAAATTAATAGCTTGTATCACACGTATGATAACTTGTTATATTGATGAGACATTATTATGCTTAAGAGATGACACATTAGAATCATCGTGAACAATGCCTGTTGTATGAATGAGAGAACCTAGAATATCCTCTGAATCATGAAATAAAAGATCCAACTTGATGCAATACATTATATACTGATCGTCTATTATTATAATGGTATCAATGCTGAGAGACACATAAATAATGAACAATTATTGAATAATACACCATCGATTATAGTCGAATGTATAGCATTATGAAATATATATTATTCCTGTATTCATCCCTCATAATCTGCCATGCTTCTAAATTTGATGAGATACACGACAGACATCTTAATCAATGAAATATATAGTGATAACATCCTATAATGTATACCTGTTCGGAGCTATAGCATAGTAATTAAGAAAAATTCGTGATACATTCATTTGAGAGTCAATGCAATCTCCAGTCTGCACTACAAAATGTGGGCCCAAGTGGACGAAATGTTGAACAGATCAAGAATATCACAAGGAACTCGTCAAGTACATGAGAAAGTGAAATCAATACTTTAGAACTAGACTTATAAATTTATCGTACAACTGAAGGCACCAATGCTCAAATCTATGCTAAAAATAGTCACAGACCGATTACACCTTCACTCAAATAATTATGATTGATGAGCGAATAACTATAGAGAACAAAACGAAATACTATATCAAACACCAAGACAGAATTTATACAAGAGATCTAATGTTTCCATTTTTATAATTGCAACACATTACTAGTCATTCAATCTAATGTGCACTCCTGCTCCATATAATCAATCATTGACGGCTAATTATTGAGCCTAACATACGGGTTGAAGTAGCTAACGGTAGTAGGTAGTTATGCTTCGTAGCTAAAACAATGTTTACGGATCTATATATAAAAGATATATTGAGTGTGTGGAGGT
>SNQN01010678.1:0-12185 GCA_008642245.1 Bassia scoparia | reverse complement strand
ATGAAGATGATGATGATGTTGAGCTCGATGATGAGAAGGAGGAAGAGTATGATGGAGAGGAGTGATGTTGTTTGCTCCTGTTTCCCCTCCCCTATTTTCTTTGAATTCTATAAATAACTGATTCTACTGGCCTGTACTTATTCAACCCTAACCACGAACATTTCTTTCTATGTGGATTAGGGCCCTTTTGGTTAAACTTTGCTGACTTATATGGACTATGATTATTTTGCTATGTGATGCTATGATTAACTGATTATCTCTTTGCAGCATGATACTTGAATGGTGGTTGATGCCACTGTATGGATGAGCACATTTAACAATTTGTGCACATTCGCTTTACTTGAGAGATTTTTTAATGATGCCGAAAGGGGGAAAGAATGTGTCGAAGTTCATAGAGCCAAGAATCTAGTTTAGTTAAGTGTCGTTTAGGAACGAATTAGAATAGCTAACTTGTTCATTGAGTCTTTTTCTTTCTAGGAACCAGTTAGAATAGCTAACTTGTTCATTGAGTCATCGTGTCTGCTGGTTGTGCTCAACTTTCTTATGAGTACAAAATTGAAGGTTTTCTGTTTCTAACTTGTTTGGTTACAGGAACTTCGATTAACGTTTGTCATCATAAAAAAGGGGGAATTTGTTGAGTTCCTTAAGTTTTGAATGATGACAAACCATTACAGGAAACAAGATGATTAAAGTATGAATGTAGTTGGTTCTGGGAACCAGCTAGTTTGGATACTTGTTTCCTTAGACAAGTTAATACTTAATGTGAATGCTTTGAAACTAACTTGTTTGTTACAGGGAATAGCTGATTACATAAAAGCTCATACACTGGTGCAGAACCAGTACGAGCTGTTTCCTTGACTGTTATGCTGAAAAACAGTCATATATCTTTTGTTGCATGTTAACATTGTTATATGTGCAGTAATAGATTGATTCCAAGACTTGAAGTGTGAATCCTTTCGAAGACATTCGAAGAAGAAAGCTATGTTCAAAGATTGAAGTAATTGAAAGAAAGATTCAAGTTCTTGAAGATTHCATGAAGATTCGAAGAATTATAATTTAGAGTTTAAATTAAGGATTTTCATGTAATATGCTCTGTAGTATGATTAAATGGAAATGAACTAAGTGCTTAAGTGTTTTTMAGTATGTTGTGAATTCTGGTACAAAGCTTGGAACAGAATTCATAACACACTCAAGGAACCAAGCTGGGGAACCAGCTGAGTTCCTGAATGGAATYTTGGCTMCYGTTTTGAAAAAGGGTTTTTCTAAAATATTTTAAAGGATATTTTGAAAGATTATTTGCAGCTGGAATTATAGATGGATATGTGTATATTGCCTTAAAACTTGGAGTATATATCTTGTTCGATCAAAATCTTAGGATAAAGACGAACAAGATAAATACTTTCCATAAAACTAATCTTGCCTTGTTTGGCAAGACTAGATTTATGGAAACTAAGGTTAAGTCAATATACATATAAATATACGTCTATACTTCCATATCCCATAACTCTCTCCACGGATTAAAAAGAGAAAAATACTTTGAGAGAAAAACACAGAAAGAACAAGTCCATTATCATTGAGTCATATTCGAGCATAAGTCGAGCTTAAACATTCTCTTACTTAGCTTCTGAAGAAGTAATTCATAAGTGAGAAAGATTGTTCTTGTAAAGGCATTCAACAGAGGGGTTGAAGGCCTGGAGAGTGTTTGTGAGTTCAAACACAAAGGTTAACTTACGAGTGTGAATCGAGTGCACATTCAGAGTTGAGTGTGGGGTGTGCTGGTTCCCGGAGTAGGGAAACAGTAGAGTGAGCAAGTTCTTTGTTTTTCAGAGTTTATTAATAAAAGAGCTTAGGATAGGAGGACGTAGCCCAGAGTTGGGTGAACCTCGTTAAATACTGTGTGTTCTTTACTGCTTTATTTAAATTCCGCTGCGTATAGGAACTAGCCCAACTGGTTCCTCATTATAAGGACAAAAGCAAAAAGAAAAATTGGTCATAGTCAATCATACTCAATTCACCCCCCCTCTTGAGTATTTCAAAACCTTCATAGAACATACTTATGCGATACGTGTTACCCTAAAGCGAATACTCTGTGCCAACGACCTAAGTTTCGCGCAATGCAGGATGCCTAACACAAGTCATCTTTAAGGCGTTGAATTTGCATGACATTTTGAGTATTGTGCATACATAACTAACGGTAATATCTTTAGTGAATGTACCCAGTGAAGTCGCGAAAAACTGTACGAGCGTCGGGGGCGCCACCAAGCTGAACTGGGTCCAGTCCCTCTGCTTCGGGTTTACAATATCTGGTGATGTCTTTTGTTTTCCTAGAATTGAATTATTGTTTTTGCATTGTGTAAGTATGCCTGGAGTTGTGTGTATTATACTCGAAATGAGTAGACGAAGTCGCAAGTACACATCTCTTGAGATGCTGTGAAACCCGATTTAAGCCTTGCCCTATAATTGCATACAGCAAGGCGAATGACTTCATAGTCTGGTCGTGCACCAAAGGTGATGGATTAGGGGACAAGTGTAAGGGTGATGTAGTGCACAACGCCCCCCCCCATCTACCGGTCTCTACTCGGTCATTGCGATTCCATTGTCAAAAAGACAACAACATAGATATTTTCGTTTTAACCCCTAAGCATGCAAGATTACTAGGCGGGTTGATTAAAAGAAAAAGATGCATGAAAAGACTAATTTGTTAATGCGACATGTGTTGTTTAGATCTATATTCAAGGTGCCTAAAAGCCAATTTGTCTATGAATTAGTCTGAATAAGCGTGAGAACATGTAAATTGTCGGTCTTGTTTAAGACATAATATGGATGTGATTTTGAAAGAATGCATGCATTCATTAAGAATTAAAAGTTTGCCGAAGATTGATTTTAATTCATTTCGAATAATAGTTACTCAATATTACAAGCTAATTTTCATAGAAAGTATAATTTCTAACAAGCAAACAAAAGAGTGTAAAGAGATTGAGACATTGGCCTCAAACTTGCCTTGCCACATGGGGCTATCGGCCCATGCAAAAAATTGTACGAACACGAACAAACCCAAATCGAACTTAAAGTCGAACCAAGAACCCAAATGAAGTATGAATGTATATGAAATTGTGTTTTGAAATGTTTTTAATTGTGTTTAAGAAATGTAAAACAATATTTAAATTGAATGCAAAAGACAGAGAGTTTTTAGAGAGTTTTAGAGAGAGAACCAAGGAGACATCGGCTAGATCCTTGCTATGTGAAGTGTGGAAGTCAAATGGTTAGGCCCATGCATTTTATTTTTTGGCAAACGTAGCATGGGGAGCATGGATCATGAACATGACTACGCTTACAGGTGCGTAACATCGCTCAACTAGGCATAAATACGCCTAGTTTCCATGCCTTTTTTCGGGTTGCTTTTCTTGCCTAAAATAAATTTATTTGTCGGTTTTAATATGTTAAGCATATATTCTAAGCATTAGGCTTACATAGGAAGCTGTGTGTAGGCGTGTGCCCTTATCAAGCCTTAGGCAACGTCGATTTCGTTTGTGGACTTGAGCCACGGATCCCGCACCTGAGTGCATCAGGGTAGTATTGTCTAGTGGGGAATCATCACCGTGCCTATATAGATTAATCACGGACGCTCGAAACATTGGTGCCAATTTAATGGCCCATTGTCTAATCAAGTAACCAAGTCATGGGTTAGGGGACATGGTACAAAAATAATCTTTCACCCAATGCTTCGACAAGTAGCGGGCTCTACGCGGTCACATCGTAATTGCATTCGATCAAATCCATTGAATACACAATAACGTAGCAATTTCATCCTTACAAAGCGCTCTCGCCTTAGAAAACTATTATAAGAGTCAGTTTCTATCATGCACATATCACTTCCTAGCCTAATTGTTGTGACTAATTCAAATTAATACGGTGCTTAAAATCCGTTTGTCTATGATTAATCTAAATTTAAATTGATTCAAAAGTTTTCCAGTCCTTGTTTAAGCAATAAAAAAAGTGTGTCATGCATAAAGAATAACGAAATATATAAATGAGATGATGATTTGTATGCAACAATTGAAAACTCAAATATATTAATAAAACTTACCTCGTATCGCTATCAACACAAAAGAAAAAAAAGTTAGTATACCAAAGCATTGCTTCCAATTGAATAGCTTATCACAACGAAAGAGATCGTTAGCATTGAGAATTATGATTAAAACAATTGTGATAAGGCGAACACAACAAAAAACGAATAGCTTTAAATGATTGAAATTCAAAAGCAAAATAAACAAAAAAGTGTTAAAATTAATGATAAAATAAGACAGAGAGTTGAATTGAATCGCCTCAAAATTTTGTACCTACTTACACAAAGAAACGATTCCGGAAGTTGTGACGGATTCGTGAATCTTGGATGTTGTTAATGATTTGTGTTTTTTGTGAGTGATTTGTGAGAGAGATTTTTTAGACCTTTTTATTGCACTTTGTATGATGATTTTCGTTAATCTTTGATTAGGCACCGAGAGAATGTGCCTATAGGCGTATGGGAAAGGATAGTCAAAATACGAAATCAAACATACGGGTGAATAATCGGCATACGGTCATCACAACCATATATGTGGTCACTTGGACCGTATATACAGGTGTGGCAAACGTGGCAAGCCACGTTAGCGATCCATGCTTAATCATAATTTTATCTATCTTTTCGTTTGAGAATTAATATACGTGTTTTTGCAACTAATTGCCATCTTGATTAACCTTTATCCACTTTTAGATAAACTTAGTGGACAATTAATTTAAAATCTTTCGGATATTTCCCGAATTTTTTGAATTTATCTACGAATTTCTGTGTTCATTTATTTTCGAAAATCATTTTATAAAACTTGTTAAAATCATAGAAAATATAAGAAAAATAAAAAAAATTAATCTTAAAATATTCTAAAAAGAATAACCTACAGAAAATATTCTAAAAAATCCTAAATATAAGGGAAAAGCCTAAAAATAGAAAATAAATAAAATAAATAATTTTCACCTAATATTGGGCCGTTGGTATATGATTTTAAGCTCAACAATACCTCAACTTGTGCAAATGGGTTGTGATTTATGCATTTTGTCGCGATTTTCGGAATCAAATCTATTTCATGATGTCGTACTTTTCCTCATTGGCTATCCAATTTGGGGAGACACTTTTGGGTGTCTACACTATGGGACAACCTTAGGGAGTACGATCGGGAATGCTCCGGAAGCTTCCGGAATAAGTCGTTTCACTAGGGTGCGTGTTTTTGATTGGAAATTCATAACTATTTTTCCAGAAGTCGAAAAATCATTGAAAATATGCACAACATTCCTTGTAAAATATTATGCATTGTGTTCAAATTTCATCAATTTTGGAATTTCTTTCATAATTTAAATAATTATCTCAAAATGAATTAAATTGTTGAAAATTACGAAAAATGCCAAAAATACTTTGTAAAATTAGGAAATATTTGAAAATATTCTACAAAAATGTCTAAAAGTTAATTTTTTTTGCAATAAAATCTCATTTTAAAGGTTTTTTTGGTATAGGAAAATGTGATTGGTGTAGTGAAAACTTGCCTTTTTATGGTGATTATGCCCAATTATTTTTCCTCCTTTTTCGTAATTTTCATGCCTTTTTTCACAACCAAATGAGAATGAAATCAAAAGGAGTGGAGAAACGAAACTCACACATCGACCACCAACTCAACACTGGTGGCTAGGTGCTCCTCAATGAAACGAGCATTTGCATCTCGCCCTCGATCCATGATGAAATGCCTCAACTCAATCTCCTCACCATGGCTACATTAGATGCCTAACTCAGTTGTCAATAGATCCTCGCTCATCATCGTGTCAGGAGGATCCTGAGGCACTAGTTGCTCAGCAAGGATGTGCTGCCTTACCGCACGCTTATCTAAGTACTATATGAGCCCTTGAGACCCCCAAATGATGCACTGTCACCTATTCAAATCAACAACTAAATCAAGATTTCTCGGGCTCACCCTCTCAACGGTCTCCCAATGGTGCCATTCAATGCTAAAAAACAACAAAATCAAAGTTACAATAACACCAATGCAAGCAAGAACAAAGTGCTGAAATCTCACCTCAACCGAGTTATAGCGGTGGAATTTTCTCCTAGGCTGCTGAAGCCTGCCAATCAAGGACTTGTTTCTCCTAGGGTTCCATCACTTTATAATAAGCCACTAAGCACGTTGTGCCTGAGTTGATATGTATGTAATGAGCCCTATACGAGGGAAATACTTAGACACCAAAAAATAAGGTCATGAGAAACAAAGTTAGCCAACAAATTGCAAAATAATAAAGCGAAGACGCAAGAGTCACGTTGCCATAAACTTGACGACAGCCTGATCGCATGAAATGGATTAAGCAACCATAGCCTAATCCACCCTAGTAAAAGGAGGATACCTTCGAAAGGGCCTCTAGAGTAGCAAGGAAATGCAACTCCACCCTAGTCGTAGCATGAAGATCCGCACAGCAAGCTCATCATTCATACCCTTTATCTTCACACCCTCTAGGTGCACACTCAATGGTTCTCTCTTGTTACTCTCACCTACCCACAATGCGGGAGCTACGGGCCTTATGCCGTCATCCAGATAAGGGTCATAGGTCTTTATTTTGATGTCAACAAGAACATAAATCCTAGTGAACGCAAGACCTGTCAGCACGACAAAGTCATAAGGGGTTCGATTCATCTCCCTCCCACAGAGAGTGAAAGGTGTTGGTGGTCTCCTAAAACCACTCCAGCAAACTTTTTCAAACTAAAAATATTCGGTTGACTTTGTTGACCAAATGGGACAATTGACTAGCTAAGAGAATTTGACTAGTAAGCGTGTGACGAAAGTTAAGTGTAACATATAGCGAAGAAGATACAGGCGATACACAGTGCTTCTTAAGTAACTCCAGCCTAGTGTTATAACGGAAGTAGTAAAAAGGAATTGTGGTAGAAGTGGCTCACTTGAAAACAACCCAGTAAAAGAAGGCTCATGAAGATCAGGCGACCAATAGACTTAAATATCCGGTACATGTATTTGAAAGATGAAAAGAAGCGGAAAAAAACCGTTAAGAGAAGAAACTACCACCCACAATCTCTACTCCAAAGGACTGTAAATAGACGCAGCAAAATCAGACATAAAGAACTACACGACAATCAAACAACATTTTTCTAGTTTTCTTTGCATTTAGCTTTCCTTACCCACACTTGGCTTAATAGCCAAGTATAGTGTTGCATGGCGTAGCTTAGCTTAGCGTAGCATAATTCATCCTTCAATTCATTATTAGCATGTTCGTTTTCAACCCAATTGTGTAAACATGGAGATAATCATCAATTTCTTGTGAAACAATTGTAGTTTAACTCTATCATTTACTTTATAAATGGATGTCTTTCGTTTCTCTTCAATTTTGTTTGTTTTATACTTCACTCTTGCTCCACAATAAGGCTATTTCAATCCTTACGTTCTCATCTTCTTAATTAACTCTACGATCTTAGGAGCCATTTTTACATAATGAGGGTATCAATATAATCAGTAGGTAGAGGGTTTTCTCAATTCAATATACACACAGTATGTGGATATTGTTACAAGCCTCTCGAAGGATTAGAAGGAAAATCATATGGAGCAGTTTAACAATCTCCACCGAGGTATGGAGCATGAAACTGCTAGGGTGATAACCGCCGAGTTGCAAAATTTTGGCTCTCACTCACAGCAGGCATTTACTAGACATGTGGATAGGATTATCTTAAATAACTGTGAGACGTTGAATGCCACTGACGTGACGTTGTCTAAGACAATTGCGACTAAGGTAGTTACCCGGTTGAAGCCTTTAGTGGAAAAGCATAACAAACTGAATAAATGGTTGATTAATTTGCTAACCGCAAGAGGCTCAGGAATAAATATCGAAAATCCTAGGGAAGAACCACCCTTGGGTTATCCTATAACAAACAACTTGATGGGAACTAATGTCCCTCCGGTCTTTCATACAATGCCAAGGAGTATCCCTCTTCGAGATCCAATGAAGGGATAAGGACGTTTGGTATTAATATTTTGTATAACGATATTTTTTGTTGGTGCATACTTGATCTTCTTATGCCAACATAATTCCTCTTTGGTATCGCCGTCTAACAAAACTTTGGGATTAACGTTGCGTATAAGAATGATCGCATATAATGATAGTTTTTTGCTAATGCATGTTTCATCTGCTTATACCTACTTAACTGCTCTTTGGTGTCATCGTCCACGAAAACTTGGGATTAACGTTGTGTGAAACAATGATCGCGTATAGTAGTATTTTTCTGATGGTGCTTGTTTGATTTGCTTATGCCTGCTTAACTCCTTTTTCGGTGCTACCGTCCAAGAGGATTCATTTGTTGAAATTATTGTTGGGGATAATGTCATTGAGTTGTTGGGGATCTACAGTACCTTGACTACGGACTCTTTGATTTTGAATTTTTTCTTCGGCCTTTGCTTTTGCTCTACCTTAGACTATGGTGATTGTACATTGCAAATGTATAGTTGTCCATGTAGGACGTTTTACAATGCTGGTGCTTTAAACTAGTAGGAATAGGGCATTCCTAGGCATGCGTGGACGTCTCCTGAACGTTTGTTTGACAGAGCCGATCGATTTCTAGAGAACAACCCCCAAAACGCGATGTTTGGCTTAGGAAGCCAATCCTTGGTTGCTAGGTGTAGACACTTGAAAATGTCTCCCCAAATGGGTTAGGACGTGGGCCGCGCCCTCAGCGTATAGCGGGCGCGCGGCTTGGTACTACATCGAGGTGCTTTGCGGGGCTTGAGCCACGGATCCCGCACGTGAGTACGTTGGGTAGTGTTGTCGAGTAAGGGGAATCGCACCGTGCCTAGAAGGTTATTCACGACGCCGAAACGTTGGTGCCAAAACAATGGCCCACGTCCAATCAAGTAACCAGTCGTGGTTCGGGGACATGGTACGAATCAGATCTGTAACCCAATTCGCCCGCATGTAGCGGCCTCTACTCGGTCTCATTGTAATTCCATTAAACACATTTATTGGATGCACACAACTTACGTTTTTAGCCCCTTAGAAACGTTCTAACCCTAATTACTATGAAAGTATGTTTCTATTATTGCACAAGAGACTACATAACCTAGAAATTGACCACTTTGCATTAATCATGTTAAAACGGTGCCTAAGAACAGGTTGTCCATAATTAATCTGATTTAAAGTGTCACATAATTTCCGGTCTTTGTTAGCAAAATATATACAATATACAACAATGACAATATGAAATAATATGAAGTATATGAACTTCAAGTATATGCAAATTCATCTATCCTAAATCTGCAAATAAACAAAAGGTTAGTAAAAATGAACGAAGCGAATCCTCCGCCTTGAATCGCTATATAAAGACAAAGAAACATCGTTAGTTCATGATAAAACACAAGCGCAATGGATCTTTCGCCTTGGATTGCTATACAAGAATAAAGAATCGTTAGTATGACAAAAGATAATAAATAATGAAACGAATCAAAAGAACGAAACAAAACAATGAAAAACATGGAAACTATATGGAAACTACATATTTACATGACGATTCAAGGTCGGTTCTACATTGTATAAGTTACTTAAAACTCATAATAATGGTTAATCAAATTAAAAGAAAGTAATGAGAATTATTGGTGAGATCTCAGAATTCAACCTTGTTTTCGCTTGTCAAATCGAATCGAAAGAACGCAAAAGACTCGTGTTTATGTGTCTTTTGAAAGAGTTTTGTGAACGAGGTTTTGTGAATGAGAGAAGCTTAGAAGTGGAAATTGGAAGTCGAAGTCGTATGGAAAATCGTGTCAAAACCCGTGTCGTCTCGAATGAGGCAAGGCACATATTTATAGGCGCGGGAGGAAGAATAGGAGCGTACATACGCTGAGGATGAGCGTATATACGCTCATGGGGAGCGTATATACGCTCACCCTCAGCGTATATACGCTTCTCAATGGAGCGATCCGATCAAGAGTTATATACGCTGAGGAGCGTATATAGCTGAGGGGCAGCGTATATACGCTCAAGGCAGCGTATATACGCTGCTCCTCAGCGTATATACGCTCCTCAAAGCGTATATATTTTTTCCAAAAATCCTGATATATTTTTGATTCGGAATAATCTTTGCCATACGTCTCGATTTCTAAGATTACGATTATTCTAGACGCTCCTTTCGCAAGAAAGTATGATTCTAGAACATTCCGGTATTTTCTAATTATTCACGTATTTTCTGCGTATCTGCGTATTTAACATTGCAAAATTCATAGAAAATCATAGAAAAATCAGAAAAATATTTAAAATACTGGCGAATTCAGAAAATGTGACGAACATGATGGAAACAAAAGCATGAGAATCGCAGCGTAACTTATTTTGAAACTTTGAGATTATTGAGAAAACCGAAAGAAAATATTTTTGCCTTGTATTTGACCTGCCTCACGATTTCGAGTGTGGATTGACTTCACATATTTCGAGCTCATACGAGTTCAATTCGTTTTTCGAGTTGAATTAATTGCGACACGTGGTATACTTCATCATTGATTACTCATTTGGGGAGAATTTTTTAGGTGTCTACAACAGCCTCGAGGACCACCAAGGCATTTTTTCCAATTGGTATGACTTATGAGCAGGCCTTTGATAGACTAACTGCAAAAGGTGCACTTGCTCCTTTGGACCCACTCAGACCTTCAGATGATAAGAAATCTAGGAATTGGAATCCCATGTTATTGCAAGTTCCACAAGGAAGGGTCACACCATGAGAATTGCATCGTTTTGAAGCATAAGATTCAAGACATGGTTGAAGATGGTCGCCTCCCAGTCCTCCAGCGGCGAAGGATAAGATCAACATTCACACCAGCCACTTGCTAAACATGAGTCACCCCAAGGCGTGGGTTATCGATCTGCGCGGTCTTCTCCGATTGAGTCATAGAGTCCTAGGTCCAAGCTATCTAATCTTTTCAATTCCTGTCTTTTGGTCTTGTAGTCTTTAAAATAAGCCATGTATGTTTCAGTTTCATTCAGCAATAAAATGATTCATTTGTTTTTGGCAATATTGTTTCTAATTCTATGCAAGTCTCAACACTCATGGCCACAATTGATTTAATCTAATACTGATTTAATTATTGAAATTGAACAATGCCCAAGAGAGCTTCTTCACAGCTCCACAAAATGACCCTCCCTTCCATTGCCTTTGTCACATCAAGTCAAAATCCCTTGGCAAACTTTTGAGCCACAAACACTATCATTTAGCCTATCTTTCTTTATCACCCACATTACCTAACCTTTGGACCAAACGGCTTAGTGTCTACGGAAAGACAGTGCAAAAGAAAGAAAAGAAAAAAAGGAAGAATAAATGGGCAAAAGAAAAAAAAAGCAAAAATCAAAGTTCAATGCCAGTTATGCAAATATCAAAAATGCAAATCCAAAGCTCAAAGCCCAGATCAAATAAAAAGCAAGAGTCTAAAAAAACACACTGCGCACGTGTGTTTCACTTCGTGATCATCAAGCCTTTTTCAACCCTCAAACCACAACCTCACATTACAACCACAAAAGCCTCTCACACGAGGCATTGTCCAAATCATCATTAGAACTACGGTGGTCTGATTCCATAAGGATACGTAGGAAGCTCTTCTCGAGTTCGACGCATCAAATTAAATCGTTTGAGCCTTTTGAGTGCTTTACTGCTAAGAATTTGATAATGGTTTTGGCAGTCTAGAACCTGACATAGACTCATACTTGAACCTACATCATAGCCAACCTTCGCATCTAGCCACATCTTTGACCCTTAGCCACAAAATTTGACCCTTTTTATTTCTCGAACCATAGCTCATTCTTTTGCCACTTCAAGGACTCATTGATCAATCAAAATAAGTAAACACCTGACTTTGGGTTAGTACATCTTGTTGGGGACTCATCCAATAATCTATCCACCTTCCCTATGTTGACTCTAAGCCGTAACTACATTGTCCTATCTCGCTGGGGGCTCGTCGCCATCATGGCCCCTTAATTTCCAGTTGGGGGCTTCTTGTCCTCCTAAGGCCCTATTACGTGTTCAAGTATTTGCTATCAAGTGGAAATCCTGAAAAATCACTTTTGGAGCCTATCTCTTTCCAATCAAAGTCATTGTCTCGCCAATGTTAAGTCAAGTCACGGATCCGAGTCACCAA
>SNQN01010676.1:0-13272 GCA_008642245.1 Bassia scoparia | reverse complement strand
ACTTAAACCGATGTAATAGGTTGCGTATGTAGAAGTTAGCGCGGAAAACCCATAAACGCCCCAAAATAGCCCTTCACGTCCCAAAAATGAACTTGTGCGTGTCTAAGCCCTAAAATCAAGATCTAAAAAGTTAAGTGAATAAATATGACATGATCGACGAGCTTTAAAATCGTATAATAGGTTGCGCTGTAGAAGTTAGCGCGAAACCCATAAAAACGCCCCAAAATTTGCCTGTCACACTGACGTGACGTGGCGCTGACGTGGCAAAGGTGCTGTTGACATGCGGCTTATGTGGCATGGTTGCGTTGACGTGCATGCTAACGTGGTGCTGAAGTGTATGGTTATGATGAAAAATTAGTTCAATGGATGTGATTTGATTTCTAAAATGAATGGTTGAGATTTAAGGTTTTTAGTTTTCACCAAATCAATTGGTTTTCACATGATCCTTTTCCTATATATATATATATATGTATGTATATTATATATATATATGTATATATATATATATATATATATATATATGTATATTATATATATAGGATTCAGTGAAAACCACATGTTATATGAAAACGTGAAAACCAAAATAAGTGGATACATGTTACATTTTAAGAGGTACATACATGCAGTAATGGTACACAAGACTTTCAGCTACTATTGATGAACAGTACATGTGTACCCATTTAACCTTCAATGTACCCCAAATTGAAATACAAGTATATACATAGATTAAATCGTGACCGTCCATCTCCAAATTCTTACGGTCAAGATTAAAAGTTTTTTAGTTTTCACCTAAAATTTGTGTTTTCACATGATCCTATATATATATAATATATATATATATATATATATAATATATATATATATATATATAATATATATCTTCCAAAAAAATACTAATTATAAAGAAAAGGCTTATTAAAATCAAAGCCACCACCATCAAAGCCGCCATCAAATCCGCCATCATAGCCTCCATCATAGCAAGAATCGGAGATCATATCCCCTATCAACATCCCACCCAATGCTCCTCCTAACAACCCTGCTCCCAATCCCATCCCATCCCCCCATCCTTTGCGCTCCAAATCCACCTCCATATCCGTATCCATTTCCGTACCTACTCCCTTGCCCTGCCCCTGTACGGGTACCCGTACCCGGGGGGGTACCCTGAAACAGGCTCCCCACATCGGAGGGGGCTGCTGCTGTGCAATCGGTGGCGGCGGAGGCGGCTGATACGGTAAGCCGTAGGCGGGCCCCTCTCGACGTAGGGGGGCCACCTGCGAGAATTATCCCCAACTTATAGTAATATTAAGCACACCTTGCGCCTCCCCTGCTTTCCTGACCTGATAACTCAACGCCTCGCCTCCTTCATCCGCACCGTCCGAAAGCAGCTCGGAAACCGGCACGTGTACTTCTCCGATACGCTTGTCAACCGGAAAGTTAAACCGCTTTGAAAACACCTGGAACACCACAGTGAGCCGATTCTGCTGGATTGCGGCGTCGCTTAACGTGGAAACTCACCGAGTAATTCCACGTCGGATTCTTGTCCCCCCTCTTATGACCTGTGATTTCTGCTTCCAACTATTGACTTGAGGTTGAACGAATGTGTTCAACTATCAAAACGACGACGTACACGTCCATCTTCCTGAAATGGTCACGTATTTCAGGTCGTTCGCTGAGAGAGAACCGTCAGGCCAAGGTTCGATACTCCATAACTATTATTTTCTGAATCTCGCTTTGTTTGTTGAATTGCAGGATTTTTAACAGAAGAAGATATGACTTGATTATATTTTATAGACATGATATGATGAGGATAAAACGAGTAAAGAGGTAAGAAAGAAGAAGATATTAAGACAAAAGATAATCTAGAAAAGTCAACCGACTTTAATAAAGAATAGGATGACGTGTCAATGGCGTTATTTTCCCTGGTTTTCGTACGTGTTTGTTGATGAAAGTATACACGTTTTGATATTTTTAGCAGAAAACGAGACACGGAGTTAACGAAGCAATGATTACAGTGAAGGAACTCCATGCATTGATCTTGCAAAACTTAATTCGCAAGTGTTTATGATTGTATGTGTATGGATTTAGAAGAAAGATTTCTATGTTTGTTTTTATATTTAGTTTGTGGTAACATGGGGTTTTGAGTTGTGATTTGTTTTAGGCAGGCACGTCATTGTATATGTTGCTCCATTTTATTTTGATTTGTTTCATATCTATTATATGTAATATGTTATTACAAATAGAGCGGAGACTTTGGTTAAAAACTGTTGGTTTAACTATATGGTCAATGAACTGAACTAACTCAACTGAAGTGAACCACAAATGAAAATTAAACTAAATAAAGTCAATTCAGTCAACTGTGAACGCATATAACTGAAACTAAACTGAAACTGAATTCAATTGAACTGAAATGAATGATATCAAAAACCAAACGGAACTATAACTTAACTGAATTAATTGAAAAACAATAAACGGATTCAAACTGAACTGAAATTAACTGTAAAAATTTTTTTTAAATAAAAACTTGATAAAAAATAAACTTGATCAAAAATAACCAACAAACTATCAATTTTAAGTTTAGATTGAATTGAACTTTAACTGAATTGAAATTCATCATAACCTATGAACTAATTTAAGCTGAACAAATTTGATTTAAACTTAATGATTTAAACTAATAAATTGATTAAATATGATAAAATTGTAATTCAAATGGACAATAATACTAATTTGACGTTAATATTGCAATCTTATTTGACGAGTGACGACAATAATTACTATTTTGTGTCATTGAACCTAACACAAAGTATAACAATATACATGTATTTCATATGAGTATATTCCAAGTTTCAACTAAAAATAGCTATCTTAAATTGGCTTATAAATTTATTACACACTTTCAAATGAAAAAAAATATGGAAATGCTATTAGCCTCTCAGTGGAAGCTACTTTATGCTAAAACTTACCAATCTACAATACAAAAATCACTATTTACAATACAACTTTAAAAATCTATGATACAAAAGAAAAACTCTGTCTTGAAAACTGTCCTTGAACTTTGTTGAAAATGACGAACACCAAGAATCATTGTATGCCGAAAAGATCTGGAAAAATGAGTGACAAATAGGCTTATTATAATACGTCCAAAAGTCCAAAGTATGTCAAATCCGAACAATAAATACATACACACACAAAAAATTATCCATCTATGAAAACACACAAAAATATAAAGGAAATAATCAAAAGCTAAAATTAATACAAAAATAACAACAATGCCATAAACAACTCTAAAATAACCAAAACAAAGTCAGCACCGACCACCATGTAGAGCAGCATAAAAAACAAAAGTAGAAACACCAGCGACGACGCGCGATAATAACAACGATTTTGTCAAACTTACAGACGAGAAGAACTCCTAGCACACAACTCCGAATTCAACAATTCTTGAGCCTATTTCATGTGTTTTTTTTCAGATCTACAATTTCATGCAGGAATCATGGACAAATATGAACGAATGACTGAGAATATTGCAAATTATTGGCCGTGGTTTTGGGTTACGGAGTATTTGAAATTGGGGTTTTGTAAAATTGGTGGTTTTGTTGAAGAAATGGATATCTTTCAAGAATTCTTGGGATATAAAGTATCAAAGAGATAAAATCTAGGCTCAATGGTATTGTGGAGGGGTGGGTTTCCATTTTTTCAGCAATGTAAAGCGTGAATTTTATAGAGGGACATTGATGAGCTCCTTTTAGAAAGAGGGAATGAAAATTTTCATTGTTATTTCCCTCCCAAGAGAAATCCACTTTATTGATGTCATCAATCTGTGCATTACATTCATACTGAATCTCTTGCCATCAAATGAAAAAAATCTAACGGACTAAACTAATGGTGTTTGTTTGGTCTAGATAACCATCACACACCGTCCACTTTTAAAGTTGGCATCATGACTCAGCCAAAGTGATATCAATATTATTTTTAATTTTAGGTATTTGTTATAATTTTAGGGTGCTACAACGTATAGCGCTGTGATACTGAGCTGGAGATTAGAGGGGTATGATCTAGGTTCTCCCTAGCCACGTGAGGCAGAATGCAGTCGAGTCGATGGGATCTTGGACAGACGGAGGTGTTCTGGCTGAGGCAAGTAGCTGATGAGCTGTGTTCGTCTCTCCTGAGGATCCGGTCAAGAGGGATTCGTCCACAGGGGGGACTCGTCTGGTGACAAGATCCGTTCTGTTGTAGGCCGTCAGATACCTGACAAAAGAAGATAATCTTACGATTATCCTCCCTCCGATCTGTTAAGCAGTACTCAATAATGGAGGGGCTATAAAAAGGAAAGTGTTAGGTTATAGGAATCTTCCTTTTCTGGTGGTACAAGTGAAATGATGTGATGGGAAGAGTGCATTAAATGCTGGGTAATAACTGTAGAGTAATTGAATGAAGTGAATAGTAAATGTCCCCAGTATTCTATACTATTTCAGTTGGGATCATCTCCCAATCAGGGGGTGCACGTGGCACTTAAACTATTGGTAAAAGAGTGGGCTGGCTTTAACTGAGTCTAGACCTAGCCCACTTTCATTAGGAGTTACCTTTAACTTTACCATTCATCATTTTTGCTATGATGGTACATCAACAGAACTGAAGGCAACAATATTGGGACACGTGTCCTCTTGTGAGTTGATCCACGTGGCAGCCAATAAGCCGCTGATGTGGCGATAGGTCACCTTTAGTAGGACACGTGGCATCCTACGAGGATACCACATCATTAGGCATTAATTAAATCTTACGGTAACTGGTTAAATGTTACAGTATACTCTTTATCATTTTAACGATATAATTATGTAAACGAGTTAAATTAATCCAAACTCTATTTTAATACAAATGCAGTAATATCTCATTGCTGTTAAAATTATTTGATTAAAATTATTTGTTTTACACTTTTACATTGTAATCATCTTCATCGAAATACATGAAAGCACATTTATTGGTTGTCAACTTTTATTTTAAAACAGTGGAAAGTAATAGATTGAAGTTCGTAATATTTAAACAATACAGAAGTACTTTGTATTTTATTTATTCTATATTAAGAACTTAAATAAAATACTATATACACATTTGTTCCATCTTACTGATGACCAAACCTTTTTTGCATATCAGAACTTATTTGAATTGATTAATAAGTACAAATAAATTAGATAAGTTAATAGACAAGTACAAATGTACAATTAGATGAAAAGAACACACCCAAACCTATTTGAACTTATTTAGAATCATTTAAACTCATCTTAACTCATCTGAACTTGTTTGATCTTATTCAGAAACCAATTGAACTCGTAGTTGCTAATAGGCAAAAAGCTTAATCAAACCTTTATCGTGATGATCAAAACTTACCTAACATACTACATTATAACAATAATTATACTCAATTGTTTTGTTTAAGTTTGATCTCACATTATTAACACCACTTATGAACTAACTATTACCACTAATCTATATCATTATACTAAGTACCTGTTAGAGTGAACCTAGACAAAAGTTCAATAATAAATTTAATAAAATGGCCAGAAAAGTGCAATACACAACTTAATACTAAAAGTCTAGAAGAGTTAAAGTATGAAACTGAATCAACTGCAAACATCTGTAAAATTGAATGATAGTTACCACATATACGTTGAACCGAAAACCATATAATGGTTGAATCCAACACCAATTACTCACCCCAAAATATTATGTGGTAAAAATAAAAAACTGAATGCCAACTGAATTCAAATCGAAAAAAAACTGTTTAAACTGAAAATTGTTAATAACATAATGAACGTGTTTGAACTTAACCCTTATGAGTTGAATTGAAATCAACTGCAACTGAACCAAACTGAACTGAAAAGGTTAAACCAACTGTGTTGGTTTGAAATTGTAACCTGTAAAGTTATAACTGAAACAATTTAAGGGTAAGGCGAAAAAACTGAAATCAACTAAACTGAATCAATTGAACTGTTTGTTCGAACCCATAACTGAAACTGATTAACTGAAATCTCTCCTCTAATTAACAAACCTATATAGTTCCCAATCAAAAACACCATATATGTTTAATTTACTTATCATTTAAAGGTATGTTCTGGCAACAGTAATAGTATTAAGTAACAGATAGTAATAAATAAAGTCAGTATATATGTAATTTGTTATCTTGACTGTAGCAGTAAAAAAGTTTCATTCTCTAATATGAGCATTCAGTAATAAAGCAATTGATTTTTGTTATAATAAAATTGTTACCAACTAGCGTTTTAATCTATGTTCAGGCTATTAATGTTAAAATGTTGCTTCTACTACCATTGAAAATGTTAGCGTTGAACACTAATCGCTACTCAAAAGTCAAAACGTCACCTTACTTAATTGTAATAAAATTAAGCAAAGTAACGTTATATCATGATTCAGAATGCAAAATGTTACCGTAAAACACTACGCCAAACATGGCCCATGGTAAAACGATTTGTTCATTTCAGTTTTATACACTCAAACAAAAACAAATATTTTATTTAATGTTTATTTCCCAAATGCAATCAAATCATTAATCGAATCATAAGCTTCTACTAATAGCATAAAAACTCGCTATATTATTAAGAAAACATAGTTTTAATCACAGGCGCATGTATTTGTTTAACCATTAGCCACTCAGTTATATTCAGTATCAGCTGGTTAAACCATAGTAGTTTCAATTATAATCCAGTTCAGCTAATTTCAATTCAATGTCGTTAACAGTTCAATTAACAGTATATTCAGTTCAGCTTATTTCAATTTTTTAAACTTCGGTTTCAGTTTATTTCAGTTCGAACTTTTATCAATTCATGTATTAAAACTAGTCGAACCATAACAGTTCAATGTCTTTGAGAAAATTTGTGTTTACTTTCTTAACAACTGTGAATAAAACATGAATAAACAATCCGATCAACGTTTAATATAAAAGTGATTTGAATTAAAAGAAAATCAAAGTAAACTTTAAATACATAACAGAACAAAAAAAGGAATAATAATAAGGAAATTTTGCGAACGAAAGATCTCCTACCCAAATATTATTTTTGAGAAAGACCATTATTACAAAAAAAAACAAACCTTAGTGAAAAGAAAAAGAACTTTCAAATTACAAACCCCATATAGTTTGCATCCCCGCAAAGCGAGGGACCTAATACCCCGACACTATATCCGCACGAACCTTTGACCTAGTCATTTCTGCAGACTATGAACCCACCATTCATACCATATCACCATAAGTATCAACAATTTTCTATCCAAAATTTACACTTCCCAACAGCACCCCAAAGACACCATCGATCTCAAAACCCACCAAGAAACAACAAACAGCCCAAACAACAACTCCCCAATAACACCCCATACCAATCTTCACTGCCACAGCCAAAAGCCTAAACCCACCTCACCATTGTCACCACCGAGCCCAAATTACCCAACTGCACCCCCAACGTTCCTCACTTCACACCTTCCCTCAATTAAACCCACCACCACGCCAACCACTATCGAAAGACCCACACCGACAAGGCCTCCGACAACAACCCCCTAGCAGACGAAACCACCGCACTGCAGCCAACCATTCATTGAAATTAAGCTTTGATTAACAGGATTTGGCACCCTGTTACATTGGTATCAAAGCCAAAACACCACGAATCCGCCATAATCAAACATTTTTAGCTTCAATTCAGCTGTTGTGATTGCTAGAAATTGCGATAAACTTCAAGTTTTGATTAGACCCAGAATTCATCAACAGGTGCAGTGTAGGTGTTTGATAGAAGTTCTATGAGAATTCTTGGGTGTTTGATTCACCATTTTTGGTCAATTGTAAGCTGGCTCCTACGGTTACTAGGAGGGTGACAGCAATGGAGGCCCAATTACACTCTCTTGAGGAAAAACTCGAATCTCAGCATAGGCTGAATCAGGAATTCCAGAGCAATGTTCTTAGGATGATCCAAGATCTGGGTGCAAGGTTCAGGGCTTCAGATGAGAATGAGGATGCAACACCAAGMTCTGAAACTCCTCACAATCATCAGCAACATCAACCTAGGATGCTTGGGTATGTTCCTAAACTAGAATTCCCTAAGTTTGATGGTAGGAATGTTAGAATGTGGGTAAAGAAATGCAATAAGTACTTTACATTGGGTCATATTGCTGAAGAACAAAAGGTTGATTTGGCTTGTTTGAATATGGTTGATAAGGCTGAGCACTGGATGTCTAGTTACATGTCCAATAGACATCATGTTGAATGGACTGAATTTGTGTTAGATGTGTTTGCTAGGTTTAAAGATGATATAGGGCAAAATGTTGTTGAGAAGTTTAATAAATTGCAGCAATCTAGCAGTCTTGAAGCATATAATGATGAATTTGAGCATGTGAGGTCAATCTTGTTGCAACAAAGCCACTTCTTGCCTGATTCTTACTTGCTTGACAGCTTTATAGCTGGCTTGAAACCTTCTTTGAAACCCTTTGTTAGAGCTTTTAAACCCACCTCCATTTCTTCTGRAGTGGAGTATGCTAGACTCCAAGAAGAAAGCCTTCAAGCCACATATATCAATCCTAAACCTTCATATTCATCCCTGTCAAGACCCTCTTTTAAGAACCCTAACCCTTCTGCTTTAGCTACTAGTTTCCAATCTGCCCCCAATTCTTCTTTCAGGACCAACCAAAGCTTTTCCTCAAATCCTAGCCCTAACCCACCTGTTTCTTCTAGTCCCTCATTTTCATCTTCTAATTCTAATTCTAATTCTTCAACTACAAGACCCCAAGTTAAGTTGACTGCAGCTCAAAGGAGAGAAAAACAAATGAAGGGGCTATGCTATTTCTGTGATCAGCCTTATGGCAGAAATCATGTTTGCCAGCTCAAGCAAACTCAGTTGTTTACTGTGGAGATACCTGGGGAAAATGAGGATGAGAGTTTGGATGATGAATTGGAGGAACAAGTTGAATTGTTATTGCATGAGGTAGAACCATGTATTTCAATAAATGCTTTGTGTGGAAATCATGGCTTTCAGACCATGAGGGTTAATGGAAAGTTTAAGGGTGAATTGTTGCATATTTTGATAGACTCTGGGAGTACTCACAACTTTGTGGACTTAGGWTTGGCAAAGAAGTTAGGGTTGAGCTTAGAAACTATTTCACCACAAGCTGTGGCAATGGCAGATGGGAACCATTTGGCTTGTCAGCATGCTTGCAGGAGTTTTGGGTGGGAGTTGCATGGTGCAGAGTTCACATCAGATGTATTGTTGATTCCTTTAGGGGGATGTGACATGGTGTTAGGAGTTCAGTGGCTTAGTGAATTGGGCACTGTAAAATGGGATTTCAGGAGATTGGTGATGGAGTTTGACTTTAAAGGGAGCCATTATGTGTTAAAAGGGATACCACCTAAATCCACAAAGATAAATTGCCAAGTCTCTGCAAAGTCTATGGAGAATAGCAGCCAGCTCTTCCTTATGCAGCTCATAAACCCTAGTGACCCAGACCCAAAAATTGCCAACCTGCAAGTTGAATCCCAAGCTGTTCCTGATTGTATCTCTTCTTTACTCCTCCAATACAGGACTATTTTTGAACAACCAAGGTCCTTGCCTCCTTCTAGGGGTATCTTTTACCACAGAATTCCACTTGAGTCTGGTGCAAATCCAGTCAATATCAGACCCTATAGGTATCCTTTGAAACAAAGGGATATCATTGAGAGATTGGTGAATGAGATGTTGGATCAGGGGATTARCAAGGACAGTTGTAGCCCATTTGCTTCACCTGTGGTGCTAGTAGGAAAGAAGGATGGGTCCTGGAGACTATGTGTGGATTACAGGGAACTAAATAGGAGGACTATTAAGGACAAGTTCCCAATTCCAATTGTTGAAGAATTAATAGATGAGCTGGCAGGTGCAACCATATTTACAAAAATTGATCTGAGATCAGGGTATCACCAGTTGAGAATTCATGAGCCAGATGTGTACAAGACAGCTTTTAAGACCCATAATGGGCATTTTGAATTTTTGGTGATGCCATTTGGCCTCACTAATGCCCCTGCATCCTTTTAAGCATGGATGAATCATATCTTCAAAGATCTGCTCAGGAAGTGTGTCTTAGTCTTCTTTGATGATATTCTAGTGTATAGTCCCTCATTGGTTCAACATAGGGAGCACTTGGAATTGGTCTTTCAGCTCATGCTTCATCATAAACTGTATGCCAAAGAGAGTAAATGTACTTTTGGGGCATCCAAGGTAGAATACCTTGGTCATTTCATATCTGGTCATGGAGTAGAGACTGATCCAAGCAAGGTTGCTGCAGTACAGGCTTGGCCAATACCTAAGAATGTTAAGGAGCTCAGAAGTTTCTTAGGATTGGCTGGTTACAATAGAAGATTTGTTAAACACTATGCCTGGATCAGCAGGCCTTTGACCCAATTACTAAAGAAAGGGGAGTTTTCATGGTCTCCACAGGCTCAAGAAGCTTTCATAAAAKTAAAGGAAGCCCTATGTTCAGCTCCTGTATTGGGAGTGCCAGATTTTTCCAAGGAATTTGTGGTAGAAACTTATGCATCTGCTATTGGAATTGGTGTTGTGTTGGTGCAAGAGAGTCACCCCTTAGCTTTCCTAAGTAAAACACTAGGACCAAGGTGGCAGAATTTGTTTATGAAAAAGAGTTGCTGGCTGTGGTTACTGCAGTGCAGAAATGGGAGCAGTACTTGTTTGGGAATAAGTTTCTTATCAAAACAGATCAGAAAAGCCTAAAATGGCTACTTCAACAGAAGATTTCAACCCCATTCCAGCAGTTCTGACTGTCTAAGCTGATGGGGTTTGACTATGCTATAGAGTACAGAAGTGGTGCAGAAAACCAGGCAGCAGATGCTCTCTCTAGGGTATCAAGAACTGAAATCCTATGCTTGGCCCTTTCTGTGTTGGATTCCAATTTAAGTCAGCTAAACAAAGATAGTTACCAGCTGGATCTGAATTTCAGTCAATTGTATTCTAAATTGCAGCAAGGAGAAGCTGATATTTCATTCACTTTACAAGATGATTTGATCAGGAAGCAAGGCAGGATTCTAGTTGGTCRTGATGACTCACTCAAGCACTCTCTTCTTGTTTGGCTTCACACTTCTCCCCAAGGGGGCCACTCTGGAAGGGATGGCACTTTACAAAGGGTTAAAGGCTTATTTTATTGGAAGGCAATGGCTACCACTGTCACCCAATTTGTCAGGAACTGTGTGGTGTGTCAAGCCAATAAGCATGAAACTTTGGCCTCACCTGGCTTGCTTTAGCCATTACCCATACCATCTGAAGTGTGGATAGATATTTCCATGGATTTCATTACAGGACTACTTGTATCTCAAGGGAAAAGTGTCATCTTGGTGGTAGTGGACAGATTGAGCAAGTATGCACATTTCATGGCTTTGTCTCATCCTTATACAGCCATAGATGTGGCCTAGGCTTACCTAGATAATGTATTCAAATTACATGGGTGGCCTAGGTCAATTGTAAGTGATAGGGATTCAGMTTTCTTAAGTAATTTCTGGAAAGGATTGTTCACAATTCAAGGGGCAGATATGCTACTGTCTTCAGCCTACCACCCTCAGACTGATGGGCAGACTYAGGTGGTTAATAAGTGCCTTGAAACCTAACTAAGGTGTACTTGTGGTGAGAGTCCCAAGGAATGGAGCAAATGGCTACCATTAACTGAGTGGTGGTATAACACCAATTATCACACTTCAGCTCAGGTGACACCTTATGAGGTGGTCTACAATCAGCCTCCACCATTGCATTTACCCTATTTACCTGGAGAGTCAAAGGTGGATAGTGTAGATAGGTCGTTGCAGAGGAGAGAAGAGATGATTAAATTATTGCAATTTCATTTGCAAAGAGCTCAAAACCGCATGAAACTTCAGGCTGACAAGAGGAGGACTGATAGAAGCTTTTTTGTTGGCCAATGGGTTTGGTTAAAGCTTCATCCTTATAGGCAGATGACTGTGAGAAGAGCTCCAAATGAAAAGCTAGCAGCTAGGTTTTATGGGCCTTTTCAGGTGGAAGAAAGGGTGGGAAAGGTTGCATATAAGCTTAGGTTGCCTGAATCAGCTCAGATTCATGCTACCTTTCATGTATCCCAGCTCAAGCCATTCAAAGGGAACCTACCAGCTATTACTCGCATACCAGGTTGGATGCATAATTTGGATTCTGCTACTACAGTCTTACCTATGGCCATTTTAAATAGGAGGGTGGTCAAGCAACACAACAGTGCAGTGGTGCAATACCTAGTCCAGTGGGAGGGGTGCCCTATGACTGAAGCTACTTGGGAGAATGCTTCAGATTTTGAGCAAAGGTTTCCTCAATTTCCTACTGGCATTGCCCAATCTTGAGGACAAGATTGTTCTTTAAGGAGGATGGAATGTAATAGCACGTGATTTGCATGTGACAATAATATAGTTTGTTAGTTGTTGTTAGTTGTTARATTCTGTTATTTTAGCAACTAACTGTATTATTCCAACTAACTAATGAGTTGATCAGTATATAAGATCACTCTTGTTGCTGTAATCAGACATGAATATGAATAATACAATCTTCCTCTCGTTTTCTCTCTCTTCCTCTTGTTTTTTCTCTCTTAATCTCACATTGGGGTTGCCCCAAATATCCCTAATTGTCTTATTTCCTTCAGTTTTCTGCTTGATGCTCTGTTTTCAAATTCGATTTCTTCTTTGAAATTAAGCTTTGATTAACAGGATTTGGCACCCTGTTACACATGACTGAAATTTGAGAATTGATCACCAGATTTAGTTAGTTACCATTAAACTTCAGATTTACTGCATAAAATAATGCAAACTTGCGAAAGACTATGGAATAGAAAATACTCAAAATCCCCCCAAATGAAATCAATACTGTACAACAAGAACATAGCATTAATGTGTATATCCCAACAACAAAAAACGCCTTAGCATTCTACTGTTCATAATGAACAGTATGCAAACCGTTTTGCCCCCTGCATTTTCTGCTTATTACGGATAATGCCATTGCTTTGTGATTTGTTGATTCCGTCCAATTCTCTTTCTCCTCCACATATCTTTCCTCTTCATTTTCCTTCTGCTTTCACCTTCTCTTTCATCAACCATTTTAGTAGCCATTTTTGTTTTGGGATCTACTTCCTTTTTTTTCTTCCTTCCCTCCTCTGAACGGCGTTTCTTTTACCTTAGCGGCCACTTTTGTTTGCAATTTTGCTCTCTACCTTCTTCGGTGAGGGTTAGTAGTTGTTTGCAATTTGTGAGAACAATGG
>SNQN01010675.1:7954-21208 GCA_008642245.1 Bassia scoparia | reverse complement strand
GAGCACGACTGCTTGAAAACTCTTCATCTTCCCTTCCCCTGTACCTGCGCTTTTTTTTGCATGCCAATTCCCATCAAAGACTCAAGCTTTGTTTTGATTACAATCCGTTTTTCTACCTGATTTCAGTTTGTTTGATATTGCAACACACTACTGCCAAAATCAAAATCCTTTTGGTTGACATTATGAATCAGATTTCTATTTGCCAAATTATGTTCTATTGAATTATAACATGTAAGTTARCTTTACAATTCCCAGTTGGAAAACAAATATAATTCGACAAATTATGGGATAACCAATTTGCGAAAATTGAAAGGTATTTCAACTTCATTTATTACAATCGCCAAAATACATAACAATCCTTCAAGCAAGGATTACAACCATTGCATAAAAAATTGAAGAATACTTAAGAATTCTAACTCATGAGCTCCATTGAACAAGTTAACAGGAGGGGAAACCAGTGAGTGTCAAAATCAAATGTTATTAGATTTTAAAAAGCATTTAATTGTATTGATTGTATTTTTTGGTCTGGTTAATTTTGTAAAGTATATGAGTTTTAAGTTTTGAGAATGAATTTTATGAAACCATTAACAGTGAAAATTGAGGGATTGATGGCTGTTGTTGATTTCGAATTGTTGTTTGAAGATGAACTTCGARCAGCCATYAAAGYTTCGAACAGAGAAGAAGAAAAGAAGAGGAAAGGAGTACGAGGTGTGAAGATGGCACAACGGGTAGTGAATGAGAGGTAGTGAGACAATCGGCAAGCAAATTAAATGAATAAATGGGATGATTAGTATTCTATAATAAGAGTGAATGTAGTCTACACAGGAGAACAGAGTTAACACCCAAACTAACTGTTCTTTGGATTAGAGCCTAATTATAATGGTATAAATGGATTAGATTTAAAAAATGAAGTATGAGATGAGATGAAAGCAAGAATACAATGGTATATATGGAATTCCCTTATTATTATATTACTAGTTTTTTTTTATATTAATAGTTTACTATCATAAAACTTATTAATCATCATTATTCTAATAAGAAATTATCAGTATTGTAAAAACCACTAAAAATTGTCAACTTTACAAGTAACAAAGAACAAGCAAACTAAAGATATTGGAGGGGACTAGGTTACAATCTGAGCCCCCACATCATCCAGCTATAGCGAACCCGAGCTTGCTGAATATCTGAGGAGTTGCACGTGCTCTAATATCCCGAGAGCCCTATAGAACGACTGAATCCGTGCAATGACGAAACAACTCGCATTCTCTTAATTCCCCCCAGAGAGAAAGGAAAAAGGAAAGAAACCTAACCAAACACACAATGCGCATAATCTTATCCCACTTCCACTGCGCTGCAACCGCACACAACATTAGGAACGAAGTCAAACAACGAGAATGCGTCAAAGAAGACCCAATCAGGTCAACCACCCCAAGACCACTGTCGCAAAAATAAAGCAATATATTCGCAGACGAAGAACCCGTTGCTCTACTTATCAAAACTCCGATTTTTGCAATCACGTTGCCTTTTTTTAATTTACATTCTGAATTTTTGACACTATTCATTTATAACTTTGACTTGCTTTATTTATACACTACATTAAAACATAATTATTGTGATCTTGTGTTGATTCGTCTCGATGTTACTTTTTAGAAATGTTAATTTTTAGCATTTACAACTCAAGATATTATAATTTGAACTCGTGTTACTTAAATCAGTTATTATCATCATTATTAGTTAATAATAAAGTACAAATAAGTAATTCGTTGAACTGAACTGAACTAATTAAACTAAACATTATATAGTTGAACTAAATTGAATTAAACATACTATGAATTATTGAATGAACATATAAATTTGACTGATAATTAATAACTGAAAATGACTAAACTAATAAACTCAATTGGGTTAGGATTACTGATCGAGTGGCCCACTCCACCTCAAATTACTGCCCAGCTTACAACGGGCCCACCTAAAATTAACCCATCAAAAAGAGACATTCAATCGTCGACTTCGATTCGTCGCACTCGCACATCATCAATTTCAGTCACAATTCCAAAACTCTTCTTGATCTATAAACAGGGTAACAGCTGCCCTTGTACTCTCTCTCCTAAAAAATACGCTCAAAATCGAAATTATTTCGCTTAATTTCTGTTTTGACCGCTCAATTTTACTTCACGATTGCTTTCCATTAATTCCGTTGAATTAACTACTTAATTTCCGTTATCTTCAAGAATCAGGTTTGTCTCTCATTTTCTTTTTGTTTATTCAAATGATGATTAATCTTCTTATTGTTATTTTGTGTTTAACTCCATTATTGAATGTTTGCTTTTAATTATCGCAGTCTATTCGATTGTTCGATTAGAGCTGATTTGCGAGTTTCGTTTGTTTAGTGTTGTTGTTTTGTTGTTTTTGAGTTTAAAGGCTCAAAATTAGGGTTTGGTTGTTTATTGTTGAGACTAATAGTAGCATTATATGTAATATTTCTCCAATTGTGATTTTTGTAATATGATTAGGTTTGTTTTGGTTAAATAGATTAATATCGTGTGTTCTGTGCAATGCATGGTTAAGAATAATGTGCAGGCATATGATTTGGACATTTCAAACTGTGTAAATTGATTTTTGTGGAGTGAAATTGAAAAAAAAATTAGGTGTATGGGATGTCAACCGTCATGGAATAAAAAGTGAGTGGTTCGAATTGATAAGCAATGAAGGATGGAGGTTACTAGATTTGTTGAACCGTGAGCTTAAATTCAATTTTTGGTGAATGTTTGAGGCTTCTTAGTCCAGCTTTAATTGTCCCAACTTATGTGGATTATATAGTTTTAATTTGTTTTGTGAGCTACATTCATTCCACAAAATTCGCACTTTTGTTATTATTATTTATTGGCTCGTCAAGACACTATTCATCAGTTAGAGGTGGTATCGAGCATTGTAGCTATAGCTTGCAATAGCTTCAAAATTAGTAAAAATGTTATAGAGTCAAGTAGTCGACGAAAATGGAAGTAATCTAATACTATCTGGAGATCTTTGTTTAATGAATTTGTGACCTTGGTGAGTTGGACTTGGTAAATGGATATGTTCCTTTTGATAATTTTTTGTTTATCTATGTGAATGTATTAACTAAATGATCACTTTTGTTCAGTTAATCAAACTACTTGGACATAGGCTTATATTGATTGAGGTATCCACCAAGTGACTCTTAATTAGCTCAACATAAAAGAACCTTTGAGCAACAACGATCTCATCAATGAGATGAGCATTGTTAGAAATGTTGTTTTTTTCAAATATATTTTATTTCATTCATGACAGCCCTTGTCATTCTAGTTAGACTATCCTCTTTTATATTTCAGCTTCCATGTGATGAAGAAGTATGGGATGTTTTTAGTGCTTTTCTTTTTGCCACTTGTTTTGTTTAAATTGTTACAAGTCTCTCTGATTTAGACCCTTCTTTAGGTATAATTGGTTGCATGTCAAGAATTTTCATATCTGTTAATTGCCTTCAAGATGAAATTATTTCAAGATTGGAAACATGCAATCATAAGAGATGGCCAGTAGGAGCTAAGTTAAATCTTTATCATTGAAACCAATTTCTCAATTGTTATAGATAACTCACTTTCTGTCATCGTGTTGCTTGCACGGTTAATATCTTAGGCGGTTTGTTTATGTGCGACAACTTCTATTGTTGAGTCTAGAAAGGTATAAGGCTGCCTTTTAAATCCATACGATTTTTTTAAGTACTGTTATCATTGAGTCCCATGTTAATTGATGTATGCTATGTTTTCTCTCAGTTTGTTGCAAGTTATGGATTGTGTTTTTCTTATGATTTGTTGATCTTGATGTATGAATGTGCCTTTGACCCAAAAGATGGGAGAGTTTATTATTTATACATATTCTTTACTTTGAGCATTTTATTCTCCTCGAGTTCGATACATGTTCCTTGAACTAATACCATGTTTCTGGTGCATTTCCTGCTGCAGGGTTTAACACTCTGCATTTTTCTTAGGATATGAGGCTTGAAAATAAGTGTACCATTGACGGCATATTGGTTCACCGGGCTCTCATTACCTTTGTGCAGGAAAGGGCTTCAAATACTTAGAAATGTGAAGCTAACTTGAATATGTTAGCAGCCCTTGCATCCTCATTTTTTGTGCTTTCTCTGTGCTAAATTAGTTGCAGCATACACATTCAGCACACTTTTTTATTGGAGTTAAAAAGCATAGAGAAAAAAGTGGCTGGGTGTGGGATCCAACTTTAGAGATTACATGGAGTCATGGAGAGAGAGAGTCATGGAGAGATCTCACCAAAACTCTATCTTTACAATTAATATTGAGACATACCAAAATAGAGAATGTGGCAACTAATTTAGATCAGAGGGAGTAGAATATATTGTGTATTTCATGATTTAGATGTTGACATTGGTTATTTTTCCTTTGATGTTGACAGAGTGATGCGGATATTGACGAAGATTTTTCATTTATTCAACCTATGGACCTTATCACCAAGGATGTGAATGAATTGCGGCGGATGGTCAAAGAGAAGAGGAAAAACTCCAGGAAAGATAGGGAGAAAGAATGTGAGAAGGACCGTGATAGAGAACGGAAGCGAGGAAGGGATAGTAGAAGACTGGATAAGGAGAAAGATCATGTTAAGGAAGKAGAGGGTAAAGAAAAAGATGTAGGGAGAGAGAAAGAAGATAAATTTGGGAGAGACAAGGAAGAAAAATCCGGGAAAGAAAAGGATGAAAAAACTGCAAAAGAGAAGGATGAGAAAACTATGAAAGARAAGGAAGAAAAAGCTGCAAGAGAGAAAGAAGAAAAGGCTGCAAGAGAGAAAGAAGAAAAGGCTGCACGAGAGAGGGAGGAAAAGGCTGCACGAGAGAGGAAGAAAAGTGCAGAGGAAGGAAGAAAAATGCGAGTGAACGAGAAAGTGCAGAGGAGAAAGGCTGCTTAGAGATAGGGAGAAAGGCTGCTAGAGAGGGGTGAAAAGTGTGCTAGAAAGTAAGAAGGAAAGAAAAAGAGCTCGTGAAGATGAGAGAAAAACACAGAAGTTAGAAGAACCAAAGACGGGAAAGAAGAGATCCAAAAATGGGGAAGGAAAAAGATGAAAAACTGGAAGACAAGAGAAAAGTTTGGTAAGAAAGGAGGAAAAGCAAACGTGCAATAAAGTCCCTCTGAGAAGAAATTGTTAAGCAAGAGAAAAGCCTATCATATAAAAACGAAGAGAGAGGAGTTAGCACCGGTATATTTTTAAATTATGTGCTCTGCATGTTTGTTGTCTTAAGAGGAGTGTTTTCCAATTCATGTTGCTCTTCCTTTACCTCATGAGGAGGCTTCATGTGTCTATATTCTGAATTGTCTCTTAACTATTCTTTGCTGTTCGATGTGGTGATTGCTGGATTATTGGCTTACCACTGTGAATGGATGTATTGCCGAATGATTTTTCTTGCTATGTGATTTCTTCGATGAATTGTGTCTAACTGTCTGTTCATATGTAAATTTATCCAATGTTGTTCTTGGGTCCGCAGATCCTGTGCCAATGGATATTGTCTCCGTCAAAATCATCCTTGGATTTTGAAATTTCTGGGTTTGATGTGACAATATTAGAGGGGATACATCGAGGATCATAATGGACTCTCTTTGCCTACTGTCATCATTAGTTCATTTGCATGAACCATTCTACACCAAAAGATGAAATTGACAAATGTGCATTAGTATGCGCTTGTGCATGGAGTCCTTCTGGTTCACTTCTTGCATCTGTGTGAGTAAACTTGTCTATTGATTACGTGTCTCTTCGTTTTTTATAATGAGTATGTGTACCAAGTTTAAGTTCTTGATTATTGTTCTCTGTTCATATCCTTGGAGCTCGAAATAGCGTTGAGCTTTACTTTTTCCATCTCTATGTACCTGCTAATCCCCTTTTGATGTCCCAATAACTTTAAACTTTTCGCTTGGCATGTTTTTTTCCCTTTCTCTTTTACTTTAAAGATGGTTAGTATTGGTGAACACCTAACATTACCTTTTCTTTTTCATCAAGTATCTTACTTCTAAGTTCCTCCATTCTAAAATAAATGCAATATGCCACTTTTCAACGATCCACTTTGATGATTTGACCAATAATTCACACCTAGGTTTGGGCATTTTCCCATTAAAATGGTATGTGACCCGCTCAGAAGATTAAGTCATGTAGGATCTTATTAGTTCATTCTGCAATTGTTATCTTCTTATGTTACATTTTATAATATTATTCAATACATTACCAAATCTTTTAATGCTCATAGTTGTGGTCTTGGAATGTGCAAAAGTCCAATTTTTTTCCGGATAATATAGAATGGAGAGAGTATATTCTGCGGTGCCTTGCACTATGACTCATTGATTGCTATCGCCTTAATGAGTGTTGCACATGTTATACTTTGCTCAATAATGATGTCGTATATATACTCTACTTGCTCACCCACCTTTTCAGTCCCCTTTGAACTCTTGTTGAAGCCAATGTGTTAATGGTAAATTCCGCTTTAAATAAAGTTTTAAAATTTCTTTTCACTTTTGGAAACGAGAAGTCATCCTGTCTAACCCATAATAAATAAATTAGAACTTTTAGCCTTCTTTTATTGACTTGAGAAATTACTACTCCATACTTGTAGTTGATATTAGTTTCCAGAATTATCTATATGTTGTCGAGTGAAAATGTATGGTTTACCTTTCAACTTTGTAAGCTTTGACATCTTAGAATATTCACTCAGTGAGAGATTACCACTGGCATGTGTATGTTGCCGAAATTCTCTCTTTATAGTTTGACATAATTCTGTTTATTCTTAGTTCTGGGGATTCAACTGCTAGCTTGGGCGATGCCTTGAGAGAGATCTAGATACATAATGGTGTCACCAGCGTTTGTGTTGAAGCATGTTAAGGGAAAACAAATGAGAAAAGCAAAGATGTTATACACTTGATTGGAATGTAAGTTGTAATGGTTTACTTTCCGAATTGCCTAATCATAATACTTGTTGGTAGTTTTTAATGGTGAATAATTGCTTGTTTGAATTCCGTGGCATCTTAGTAATGTTGTTTTATATATTTATAGTATATATATCGGCATTCTGCAAGGGTGTTGGAAGTAATAGGAAGATGCAATGGGCAGGCAGCTATTATGTTAATTTTCTTATGACTAGGCTGTGGCTTGTGTTCAAAGAGTCAGAATTATAATTTAAGAATTTCAAAAGAGTAGTTCATTGTGGGCATTCTTAGAATGTTGGTTTTATAATTTTAGTAGTATATATCGGCAATCTGCAAGGGTGTGTTGGAAGTTATTAGGAGATGCAATGGGCAGGAAAGTCTATTAATGTTAAAATTTTTATGTAATAAGGCTGTGGCTTGTTTTCAAGAGGTCGGCATTAATTTTAAATTCAAAGAAGATTAGCTCATTTGTGAAGTTTAGTGTTATACTTCCTCCGTCTCATAATGTCCTACCTGTTTCACTTAGCACGTATGCTATACACTTTTTTTTAATTATAATTTGATTATACATTAACAATTATAAATTAGATATTCTTTACTACTCTTGAGACGAATCAATAAGGCCCCTACATTGATTATATTCTGACTTATTTATAGGAGAAATTTAAACATTTCTAATATTGTGGAATTGTGTCAAGATTCCAATTGTATAAAACTTTTAGAAATGAAGGAGTATTTTGTATTTTGTAGAATTTTCTCAAAAGAATAAAATATCATATTAATTTTTATAAAATAATTTCAAAGAAACTTAAAAGAAAGATCTTAGGGCTTAACTTTCCCCTCCCATTCTTTTCCCCCCCTTCTTGTCTCCTTTTTCTATCCAACAAAGCATTGGTATAGAAGCATATGGATAGATGTGTCCCTTATTCTTGTTATACAAATATGCTTCAGATCAGTTATTACCATTATATTATAGCTCTTAATTGTCCCTTTTTTTATGTGTCTTTGCGTTAAGACATTTCTTCTGCTGTCTTTTTTTTAGGGAGAGGGTACCCTTCTTGCAACAGGATCATATGATGGCCAGGCAAGAATATGGGACACAAACGGTATGAATTTATCTATTGCTCATCTTTGTATTTTTGCATGGTAACGAGGAGGCCTAGAATCCTAGATTGTAGAGCCAATTTGTCTTAACTAAAATTTCCTCTATCTTTATTAGTTGCTACATTTTCCTTATTTTGAAGTTTCATATGAAACTACCACACGTCTATTTTTCGTTATACGAAGGATATTGTCCCCCACCCTCTCTCTCTCTCTCTCTCTCTCTCTCTCTCTCTCGTTCTTTGATGTATGTGTAATGCCTACATGTAATTACTAACAAAAAGCAGAGAAAGTATAAAGTTTTAAGCCAGGAATATTTTGTAAGTAATCAATAGTAAACATTACTGAATTAGTAGTAACTTGGGGAATAAGCTAGATAGTTTGTTAAGAAGATTTCTCTATAAATATATGTCATTAGAGAGGGAGGCATCTTAAGATTTAAGTGTCTTGTATAGTTGTATTTGTGAGAAAGTGAGCCTCTTGAAAGCGCATATTAGGGAGAGAATCCACCTTTTGAAAGTGGAATTATCATTTTCTTTCATTGTTTTTTTTTTTTTTTTGTTTTGTTTTTTAATGTGAATGGGCCATTTACAATGGGGTTGGGGGGTATGACGATTCGAACCTCCACAAGGATCATTTTCTTTCATTGTAATTGCTTCATATTAATACAAACACCTAAATCCTTCCATTTTCTGTTTAATTTGCTGCTGTAATCTGGGTGAATTCCTAGCGTATTTTGCTTAAGCTTGTTGACCACTAGGTTATTCATGTGCTGGATCAGGTCTAATTTGCTTTCTGGTTGGTGTGAACTGATGATAACTGAGATCGGCAATTAAGAAAGCTAGCTAAAATAGATGTAATTAGAGGGGTTGTTTGTTTTGCGACCTGTGAATTTATTGAATTTTTCTTGTTAACATAATTACATAATGACATGTTAATGACTTTACAATAGAAATATTAACATCTCTGTATTTTAGAAAGATTRTYGATCTTGACATCACTTGGTATGCATATATTGCAGTTTGGTTATTATAGCTTAATTATTTTGTATGTTATATCTGTCCAGGAGACCTCAAGAGTACGTTAAGTAGACACAAGGGGCCAATTTTTTTCTCGTTAAATATGGAGACAAGAAATGGTGGGATTATCTTCTTATGGTAGCTGTTGATAAAACAGCCATTGTGTGGGATGTGAAAGCAGAAGAGCCAAAGCAACAGTTTGAATTTCATTCAGGTGTTTCATTGACTAAATGAGATATTATTGCATCGTCAGTGTAATGCATGTAAATAAGATTTTTTTTTCAATTTTTTAAAACTCAATCCCTGGTTTTCCGTAGGTCCAACTTTGGATGTTGACTGGGGAACAATTGTTTCATTCGCAAAAGTTCAACAGATAACATGATATATGTGTGCAATGTCGGGGAAGACAAACCTGTTAAAACCTTTGCTGGGCATCAGGTCTGTGTCTAATATCTCTGTTGTGCTTATTGAATAATCATGTTCCCTGTACACTTGTTTGTGTAAATTGTTAAATTCAGGAGGGGTTTACGTCATTATATTGTTGGTCAGGTTCAGTCTGTTCTTGTGAATAATGGCGTGAATATTGTATGAGTTTTGTTCATGTTATTTCATATTTTTAGAGTTTGCTAGGCTGACTACGAAGTTTTGATTGGTGGTGTATTATTGTGTAGTTTGATGGTTAATGTATGTGATGTGACTGTTATGATGAAAAATATGATCAATTGTTTCTTAGTTATGTGATTTTGATTGATTGTTTGATGTTGCATTCAAACCTTCACCCCCATCTTTGGGTGACACCGAGGTTAGAGGTAAGCGGGTGCTATGGGTAGGTTGCTTGTATTTTTAATCCGAAAAGAATCTTTTCACAGACCTTTTCAATTATTTCAAAAGATTCCAAGCTGCATTACTTATTTAGTAACTTGATTGCAAAGCTGATGGTATTTTTTTATAATTTTCAGGGTGAAGTTAATTGTGTCAAATGGACCCAACTAGGAACATTTATTGGCTTCTTGCCTCAGTACTGATAGCACTGCTAAGGTTCTTAATTTTTCTTATTATTGGCCAACGCATGTCAGCGAGAGCATTTATCTTTCAGGCGCTGATCCATTTGTTTATTTTGTTTTCTCTTATATAAAATCACTTGTATTATTTACTATGTTGTTGAGTTATATAAAATGGTTAAAGCTATGAAAAATTTTTATTAGAAATTTAAAAACAGTTAAATCCAAACCTAATATCTGCAGGCTGCATCGTTAGGTTTATCTGATTTGGTAGTTTGATGAGTAGTTCTTGTTTTCTTTGAATTCCATGAAAGATCATCATTTTGTGAGGCCTTGAAATTACTCGGTGGCATATTCTATCTCTATGGTTGGGAAATGTTGGAAACGTTTTTTGTAGAATGATGATCATGGCATTTTCAACGCACAATGCTTTGGTTTGTTACGGAAATACTTATCTTGCTGTTCATATTTATGTTTCCTTGGTTTACATGTTCGTTTTTCGTTTCACATTTCTGTGAAATTAGCGTTGGACAAAAGTTGGCTGTATTCTTAATTGAGGTTTAGTTTAAGTCGATCTGCGTTTTATGTGTTAGCTTTTATGAATAAATCAATACTCTATTGCGTCTCTGCCAATTCCTGCTGTAGTGGGGTTGTAAATGTTGTTAGGTTGAGTGTGAATGTATAAATCTATGAATATATTGTTTTGGAGATTAATATCTGGTTCAAATGTATTATCTTTCAATTGGTTGTTTTTAATATTGTTCGCACCATTTTCTTCTTTTGGAGAAGTTGCAATATACTTGCCATTATTCAATTTGGAATGCGATCCCACATAAATTTACTTTATAACATACTCGAATATAATAAAATATGTGTCTCTCTCTTTGATTTTGTAATTGATGTGTGATTATCTTATTTTCTTCTCTTTGATGTCAGATGCATAAGGATTTTGATTTAATTACATACTTTGGGACCACAAACTCTCTTCCTTCCTTTTAATTCTCGTGCACCTCTTCAATGTGTGTCTTAGATAAAAAAAACGGAGAAAGTATAATTCTATCAGTAACTGTCAGGTATAACTTAATTTTGACTACTTTCAGCCTGTTCTTTCTAACCTCATTTTATTGACTCAGTTCTCACTTCTGTTCCAAGTTGGTGGTTGTAGACAAAATTTTGCCTTCTTTTTAGACCTTGAATGATGACCTGGGAATCTCTTGCATGGTTTAGAGCTGGTGTAAACAAAATCACTCTAGATTATTTATTTTCATACGACAGTATTTATTATTGGACTAGAACTTTCTCTGAAAATCTCATTACCATGGAAGAATGTTTTCCAGATTTAATGTACAATATTGTGGTGTACTGTTGTTGCTTGGGTTCATATGGGAACCATCATTTTTGCGAATAGGCTAGATTGTGATTGTTAAACCGATAATATGTTTGTTGGAAGTGGTGGTGTGCAGTTGGAATGTGCAATAAGGATGGGTTCTTGTCATTGAATATAAAAGATCATACAGAGACGGTCTGCTTTATAGTTGTTTTTTCCTTTGCTGTATGGGAGAAAGTTGAGTTTGGGTTGGTGTTTTGATGGAAATTATGAAGTTTTGGCATAGATATCATAAGTAATATTTTCGAATTTTCAGAAGGAGATTCCTACACTATCCAGGTTGGAGCCCTACATGGGTGTCCAGGCATTAAATAAGTCAGAACCAAAGTGTGGTTCGGCCGGTGTAAGTTGTTTTCTCCCCAAAGAAAAGTTCTGGTGCAGTACCGTATAAGATCTGGTGTTTAAACCAGCAAGGTGTGGGTTTGCTGCTTGATTTGTATACTATCTGGAGAGTTTATTTTAGATTAGTTTTGGTAGCTTTTCATAGCATTTCAGATCTTTATCTCAGCAAAATATAATGTTTTGATTTGTCGAAAAATACAATGCCCACCTAATCTGAAATGAGATACTAAGTTAAATGAAATCTCAAGGCTGTTTCAAGTTCTGTTTGWCTTAACGGGTGATTCAYTTTTATAGCTTTATGACTCAGTTGGCGTATCTGTATGAGCTTTTATTTGTATTGCTGATATMTGTGCTAATATTACTCATACTTGCAGTGCATCTTTTGATTCTACTGTAAAAGTATGGGACGTGGAGCTTGGGAAGTTACTGTATAGCTTGAATGGTCACAAGTAAGTTTTTCGTGAGATCTGTTCTGTGACTGTAGTTCATGGATGTGCTTTTAAAAATTTGAATATATTGATTGAGAATACTATGGCTTTCATGCTCACGAAAGCTGTAGATAATTATTGGTAAATAGTAATTTTATTTTATCACTTTACATTCTTACAGTTAACCTTTTATCTGTTTCATTGGTATTAGAAATATGATTTTGGGAGTTAAATAAACTGCAAATAGACCAACTTTTTCAGGATGAAGTCATATTGATCTTGTACCTCWTAAACACTACTCTAATTATTTAAATGGGATGTATTGTTGGAAACCTAAATTTGTAGGTAATTGGTGATAGCTGTAACCCCAAGGTGAGCCATTTTGGTACGGTCCTGATGTATACATGCCTTAAAAATAGGCCAACTAAGAAYTGTGTTGATCACCCATGTCCAAACTCCTTGAATCTGTGATCCAAGCTTAAGAATTTCCCAGCAACAACATAATAAAGCTTGGACACTTAAGTGACTCCCACAGTAAAGGTTTGTGGGGACCCGAAAATACCCACCCTGAAAAGAATATATTAATATAACTAAGAACAGTTAAGGATAATGCTATATCTTTCACAAAGTGAGATCATATGTAAGTCCAAATTTATGAAACTAAGTTGAGCAGCGACCACAAGGAAAATGGTTGAAGTAAGATCATGATCAGAAAGAGTCACTGACAGTTGAACATGCAATTTCAGATCTCTGAAAGATTGGGCATTGGTTATTCAATTAGAACTTCTCTTTGGGTTAGCATGAAACACCAATGATATTCAAGGTTTGGGTTAGCTCTTGATGGACAGACTATTATGCCATTCATTGTTAGAGTGATAATAATTGATCTTCTACTGAATTATAACACCAACACAGCCTGATCCTACTGATGCATGGCCTCGCCTTGTCAAATTACAAATAATCTAAAGAATGAAGCTTGCGAAAACCAAGAAAACTTGAAAATGAATAAGGATAAAATGATATAAA
>SNQN01010674.1:0-21208 GCA_008642245.1 Bassia scoparia | reverse complement strand
ATAAATCTGAGGCGCCCTGCAAATATCATAGCCATGTCAAATCTATTGCCATTATTCAATTAGTCTGCTACAGTGTAACAATAATAAGAATTTTTCCTTAGACAAGTATTATTTAATAACGAAGTTGGTTCAAGATCAAAGCCAGCAAAGTTAAGCTATTTTGAGATTTATGATCAAGTGCATAAGCCTCATCAATGTATGATGAGTCAGGCACATGAAGTGAAAACACACAGGTTGAGACAGGCCTACCAGAAACAATGACAAGCAAAAAAAATGAAAAGAAAGGATATAAGAGCTACTTGAGGGGATTTATGCAAGTCAAGAAGGATTACCAGCTTCATGCTCACAGATAAACTATCAAACCTTTCAGAGTTTCAGTAGTCGAATGCTACACTAATCAAATTATCAAATTCTGATGTTTATAGCTCTTTTAGTCTTTTTTACCAGTATTAATTCTCGATTGGTGCCCATGATTAGGGCTTATAACATATACTCAGATCAAGCATTAAGCAACACACAGAATAGAAAACTGCCCTTTATGAAGGGGTCCTTTGTTATATTCTTTGCCCGTGAATAATTTTTTTATATTTTTTTTGGTTTTGCACAGAATCAAAGAATAGTTGTTACAAGTGAGCATAAATATCAGAAGTGGGTTGGGAGAGGAAGTAAGAGAGAAAAGGTGTTGGATATAAACAAAAGACATTGATAAATTTAGATAGTGAAGTCTAGAGTTTGCTTTGAAAAAAAAAAGTCTAGAGTTTGCTTTGAACATCCTAAATTGAGAAGCTCTTTTTATATTATGGGGTATATTTCCAATACTCGTGAACTGCCAAAAAAGATTAACAAGTGTAAGCGTGATTTAAGCACAGCAATCAACTTTCAAGAGCTTCGGTCAATGAAAAACTAAATGCTAGAAAGAGTCAATAAAAACATTCAAAGACCACTCACCAATCTATACAGCTTTGGTGCAGATGAGTGACATAAGAACGACTAGTTTCACTACCAAAAACTTGTCTTCCATTTGCAGCAAAATGCTGCATTGGTCCAGAACCCTACAGGAAGAGAAAGATAGGAGAAAAGTTATGCTTCCAGAGTCCCAACCATAACCACAATGGCCACAATATTGTACCCGCAAAATGAAAGTAGTAATTAATACAATTATGAATGGTAGAGAAATAGAAGCTCACCTCTGTTTCTTTCCAAGTCTGGCAAAATGCGCATACGAAATTACATAAACTAGCAGAATCATAATCGACAACTAGTAGGCCACCAGAAAAATCCCCAGCCTTGGTCATCTCTGGCAAACCTTGGCTTAGTTGCTTTTGTTTCTTGCTATATAGATCGTGGCTTTTATCAAACTCCTCAGCTCCAAATTCATCAGCAACAGGTCTCTTGGCAGATTTTTTCGAAGGACATTTACGAGCAGTCTGCAAGCATGACATTTAAAAAAAAGCAACAGTCAGTCAAAATTGAAGCAAAATTATTAGTATACAATTAGGATTAATAGCTACATACCCTTAACATTACTTTTATGATATAGCATATATGAGAATAGCAATTTTATCTTAAAGTACTTTGACAATCCATATACATAAATCAAACTTGAATAGAGAAAGATAATCATCAAAATTACAGTGCCATTAGAGCATCTACGAAGACTAGCAACTAAGTTCAGTAAGAATTAATTTCCATTTTTGCATCAAGCTATGCTATCCAATGGACGCAGAGTAATAACTAATAAATCTAAAAATGTTGTAGAAAGCCTTTAACAATAGTATCAGAAAGCAGCAAATTGAAATGCATCTTGTTCAAGTACATTGATCTAAATTCTAAACAAATGTGCTCCTGATTCTTGTACAATGATTTAGAGCAAGCAAACTTATATAATTTCAATTTCACATAATCGTATTATATAGTCTACAGGTACAAACGCAAACAAAATGCCAGATTCAAGCAATAATGACAAAGTGCAGCTGATCAAGGACATGATAATTAAAGCAGTGTGAGACAATAAGACAGTTGGGGTTCTTACATCATCCTTGCTAACGCCGGAGGATGGAGGACTATCTGGCGACTCGAGCTGGTTCATGTCCACATCAACAGCTTCATGTTGCTCCACATTCCCACAAGTTCCACTAGTCGAATTCCCCGGTGTAGACGAATCAACGCGTCTGAATTATATCGATACAGATTAATATCAAAGTACACAAAAGTACTCTAATAGTTATGTAATGCTCTGAAACTGAATTCATCCCCAAAAAGGCATATTGAATTCATAAAACCACAAGCAGACAAAGTAAATTCTCAACTAAAAAAGTTCGCTCAACTAATTTGGTTGAAAAACTCATGTAAATGTCAGTTTATAGCATATTAATCTAATTATATCAAACCATAAGATAAATAAACAGACGTCATTTAACATCAGTTGATTCAAGAAAAGCAAAGAAAGATGAGATATCAGCAAGGAAACCAAATCTAACCAAATCTAATTTTCGAAAGGTTATGAACATAAGATTCAGATTCCAATAAACCCTAATTTTCGAAATCTGGAAATAAAAAACAGAAAAAAAAATTTGACAACAAAATCAACAACAAAAGAAACGAAAATAGAAGAAAACCCTAGATCTAAAAGAAAATTAGAAGAAAAAGAGTTTAAAAAATCTGAAAAACTTACCAGATCAACTCGGAGAGGAGAGGAGGAGGGCCGCCATTGATGAAGGGAGAAGGAGAGGAGAGAGGGAGAAGTGAGAAGGGTGAAGGGAGAGGAGAGAGGGAGTTGAGAGGATGAGGGTTGAAATGAGAGGAGAGAGGGAGTTGAGAGGATGAAACGGAAAGAAGACAGAAATGAGAAGGGTCACGACTCACGAAGAAAGAGAGAAGGAAAGAAAAAAAAATAGCTTTTTTTATTTTTAAAAAACCTTACCGACCGAAATTTCGGTCGGTACACCGACCGATTTAAAAATCGGTCGATGTACCGACCGAATATTCGGTCGGTAAATTATTTCATTTCTTTTTTTAAAAAAAATAGAAACACAGGGGGGTTAAATTCCCAAAACATCACCGACCGATTTTGAAATCGGTCGGTGTACCGACCGAATATTCGGTCGGTGATGTTTTGGGAATTGTTTTTTTTTTTAATTAAAAATGCGGATGAGGTTTGTATAATTCAAAGGGCTTACCGACCGATTATTCGGTCGGTACACCGACCGATTTAAAATCGGTCGGTAATACCGACCGAATTGTGGGTCGGTAAAATACACCGACCAACTGCGGTCGGTGTCGGTCGGTAATACCGACCGATTTTCTTTCGGTCGATAATTTCGGTCGGCCTTACACGAAATTCTTGTAGTGATATAAGAACAGTGTTTCACCTGGTACTGGTCTGGCAAGGGTAGGTAACTTCACCAGGTGCTCCTTCAATTGATTGAATGCTTCATGTTGTTCTGGGCCCCAACTGAACTCTTTATTCCCCTTCAGCACTTTGAAGAATGGTTGAGATTTCTCTGATGACCTTGCAATGAATCTAGAGAGTGCAGCCACCCTTCCAGTCAGCCTCTGGATGTCCTTGATGCTTTTAGGCTCGGGCAGATCCAGTGCAGCTTTAACTTTATCAGGATTGGCATCAATGCCTCTTTGACTGACCTGGTATTTTCTCAGATTAGCAAATGTCTCTATCAAGTCTTCAGTGTGATCTTCAGGATGTACAATTTTTACAATAGCATCATCAACATACACTTCCAGGTTTCTGCCTCTTTGAGTCTCAAAGACCTGGTCCATCATTCTTTGATAAGTGGCACCAGCATTCTTGAGCCCAAATGGCATCATGATGTAGTTGTAGACACCACAACTGGTGATGAATGTTGTCTTATCTTTGTCTGGTGGATACATGTGTATTTGATGGTAGCCTGAGAAAGCATGCATGAAGGAGAGCCTAGCATGACCACTGGTCGAATCAACCAGCTAGTCTATCCTGGGCAAAGGATAGCAATCTTTGGGACAGGCTTTGTTGAGATCAGTGAAGTCTACACACATTCTCCATGTTGCATTTGGTTTCCTTACCATCACCATATGTGCTAACGAATTAGGGTAATGACATAGCTCAATGAATCCTGCATCTAGTAGTTTGTTTACTTCTGCCTCAATGGCCTTGTTCTTCTGAGAAGAGAAGTGCCTTTTCTTTTGCTTCACTGGCTTCTTGGTTGGATCAAAGGCTAAATAATGTGATATAATCTATGGGTCGATCCCAGGCATCTCATCTGCTGAATAAGCAAACACATCCTCATGGATCTTGAGTAGGGTGATTAGATTGCACCTCTCCTGAGCTCCTAGGTCTGATCTAATTTGCACCATTCTATCTATTCCTTCAATGAGGGGAACTGATTATGTGCCTTCAAAAGGCCGAGGAATTGCCACTCTATCCAATTCAATCAGGGGTCCAGTTGAGAACTGGCCTGATTCTTGAGGTTGAGTTTCAACTGTGCTTGGACCAGTTACCTTGATTACTCTCTTCTACAGGGGATGACGATTGGCTTCTGCTTCCATGTCAACAATCTGTTTTCGAAGTCGAACTGAGTCTTCCTTCCTTGAAGTCTTGACCAGGGCCAATTATCATGACCTGGTTGCTATCTGTGAACCCTTCAGGATAGCCACCTGCCCATTGTTTGCCACATACTTGAAACACAAATGATAGGTAGATGCCACTCCTTTAAATGCACTCATAAATGTCCTCCCCATTATGATGTTGTATGGTGAGTAGGCCTCTACCACCTGAAACTTGACCAGTACAGTCCTGCCCAACTCCTCATTTCCCAGGGTGACTGGCACGTTAATCTCTCCTCTTGGGAGGATTGAACTTCTAGAGAAACTTGTAATGGGGTCTGATGTGGGTTCCGTGTTCTTATCCTGTAATCCCATCTTTTGATGATGTGGTAATATAGGACATTGACAGAACTCCCACCATCAATTAAGAGTTTATGGACCGGGTGATTGCATACTTGACATAACATATTAATGGATCATTATGGGGATGGACCAAGCCTTTACAGTCCTGGGGTCCAAAGCTAATTTCAGGAATATCTAAGCATTCTGACTGATAAGTTAAGCTAATTTCTGGAATATCTAAGCATTTTGACTGATAAGTACTAGAACAACCGGCAGTTCTAAAGAATCCCTTCCTGATAAGATCTTCTAGGTTGTTCTTCAATTGCACATAGTCCTCTGTGGAATGACCTGGACATTCTTGGAAGTCACAATACTTGTTGGGATCTTTACCAGCCTTTGACCTGTTCGGTGGTCTGGTCCATTTGTCTTCATTCTTAGGTGCTGCAAATATCACTGCCCTGTCTGTGTTGAGCGGAGTAAAGCTTTCAAAGATTGGTGAAAGAGGTGTTGCTTCCTTCTCCTTCTTCTTCTCATTTCTCTTCTCCTTCCTCGTCTTCTGGGCAGTTGAAGGTGACTTGTCATCTTTATTGGCTACAGTAGCACTACCTGGTGTTGTAGTCTTGTTGAACTCTTCCAAGGTGATGTAATTATCTGAAATGCGCATGGCCTGGGCCAAGGTTTCTACCTTAGACTTAGTAAGGTGGTCTCTAAACGGACCAGGTCTCAGACCATATTGCAAGGCCATGATTACCACATCAGGCTTTAACTTAGAGACCGTTATGGCCTCCTTGTTGAACCTGGTAAGATAATCACGCAAACTTTCATCCTTGCCCTGTTTAACTAACATGAGCTCAATTGACGATATTTCCCTTCTTCTACCACTAATAAAGTGGTTCCCGAACTGGTCTGCCAGGTCACAAAAACTGTGAATGTTACCAGGTGGAATATTTCGAAACCAAGCCTGGGCAATTCCAGTCAGTGTGGTAGGGAAGTACTTACACCAGCTTGCATCTGCAAATTCCCCGAGATACATGTGTCTCTCATAAAGGGCAACTTGGTCATCCAGGTATCCAGTACCATCAAACTTGATGTGGCCTGGTATTTTAACTTTTTGAGATCGAGCTCTCAATATTTCATCACCAAATGGTGATGAGGATGGATACCTGATTCAACCTGCTACATGGGTTGCCGCCTGACCTGAGGTGGCTTTAGTGGCGGGATGGCTTTGTGATGGACCTGGTCCTCCCAGCCTTTGGAAGGATGAAAGGCGATTCCCCAGTCTTTCATGAACTGAATACCCACACCTGGTTGCATGTTCAGGCCTGGTGATCTCCGGCGTTAATCCAGCAGATCTTGGTCGAGGACCAAGTCTGGATGTGCCTGGTCTGTCATGATGATGGTGTGCTGGGCTTGCATATCTGACTTCAGGTCGCTCATCATTTTCTTCAGGTATATCCTCCATTGATGGGGTTAACCCATGTGATGGAGATGATGGTGATTGGGGAGGTGAGTAACTCAGCCTCCTTCTGACACGTGGTCTGGGTGGTCTCCTAGATCCACTCATCTGGCTGTGGCGTCTTCGTGTTGAGTGACTTGGAGTAGGTGGAGTTGGCCAATATGGGTCATGCTCCTGAGTGGTACTCACTCTAGAAGTGATACCAATATATATCCAGAGGATGCCAATCCAACTCGTCTAAGAACATTCTTTGCTTGCTCCACCTGGTCTGCACTTGGTGGAGTGGAATGGCCTTGTGTTCTCCTGAAGGGAGAAGGTGTCTGATGATGATTTCCACCAGGTCCCATAGAGCCAGTATGCTGGTTTCTTGGGCTTGGTGGTGGTAGATTTTGTGAAAAACCGGTTATCATTAGATAACCGGTTTATTAACATAAGAAACCGGGTCTTTCCATTAACCGGTCTCCTAAATCCATGTAAGAGACCGGTTAGTTTAAAATCGGTCTCTTACATCGAGGTAAGAGACCGTATATTGAAAAACCGGTCTCTTATCTTATATTACAATTTTGGGATTTTCTACAGGGTACCCCTGTAAATTTGCGTTTTTCATGAAATACCCCCGTTTTTTTTGCCCTCTATATTGTACCCCTCAATTTTGAAAACTTTACACATTATAACCTTAATGATTTAATTTAACATAACTAGGGTTAAACTAAGGTTAATTTTATTTTTTTAAAATAAAATATAAACAAAAAAAACCACCCCACCACCAACCCACTCCACCGCTACTGCGCCACAACCACAACCAGAAGCCACCACTGCCCACCACCAACCCACGCCACCGCTACTGCGCCACTCCACCGCCGTCCTTCGCTGCACAACCAGATCACCAACAGCCCCACTCCACTCCATCGTCGCTGCACCAACCCCCCCTCCTCGCCATTGCACCACCCCCTTCAAAACCCCTAAATTAATTCGAAAATTAGCTTAGGGCTTTGATTCTTTAATAGTTGAATTGCAAAAAATGGTTTCAATTGCATTTTTTCGAATTAGCTTAGGGTTTGAATTGCGAAATTAGGGTTCGAATAGGGGTGAGGGTTGCGAATTGAGTTCGATTGGGCTGGGGGTTCGAGAGTGGGGTTCGAGGGAAGGGGGTTCTGTTCGCGAGGGTGGGATTCGAGGGTGGGGTTCGATTGGGTCGAGGTTCGAGGGGAAGGGGTCTGTTCGCGAGGGTGGGATTCGAGGGCGGCGCGCATTGGTGAGGGGTGGCGGCGGTTCGAATAGGGGCGGCTGCCATGGTAGATGATGAATTGATGATGGGTGGTGGTGGTTTAGGGAGGAGTAAGGGTGGGGTGGGTGGTTGTTTTATTTATTTTTTATTTTTTAAAAAACTAAATTTAACCATACATGGTTAAGGTTAACCATTAAGGTTATAATGTGTAAAGTTTTCAAAATTGAGGGGTACAATATAGAGGGCAAAAAAAACGGGGGTATTTCATGGAAAACGCAAATTTACAGGGGTACCCTGTAGAAAATCCCTACAATTTTTTAATATTATTTTCCCCAATAGCCCAACCCATATACGGAGTACAAATATTACACCTACCCCAAGTCCCAAGTCCCAAGTCTCAACCCATACAACACATCTCACTTCTCTCTCCTCATTTTTTTACGCTCATTCAATCCTCTCTCCTCTCTCCTTTCTCCTCTCTATTCTCTCCTTTCTCATCTAACAAAAATTCAAATCAAACTACTCCATTTCACTCGATTTTAAATCATTTGATGCTCGATTTTCAGAAGAAATTTTTACTGGTAAATTTCTAATTTTTGCCTACTTTCTTTCGTTTTTTTTTTTTAAATTCTGATCGATTTCATGTTTGGGTTTTGGAGTTTGTAGTTTATAGATCTGTTTCAATGTTTTTTTTCCATTTTCGTTTGTTTATTTTCATTTTTAACTATTTTTCGATTTTTTTTTCTGTTTTTTTCTTTTCAATTTTTAAGGTAATCTGATTATGAGTTTTTAGATCTAGTTTTTTCGATTTTTGATTTTTTTTTGGTTTTTCGTTTTGTGTTTTTGGGTTTTCATATTGTGTTTCTGGGTTTTTCGATTGTGGTTTTTTTTATTTTTTTTATTTTTCTTTCTTGGAACTTTCGATTCCCATTGTATAGATCTAGGTTTGTTTACTTTGAGTTCGTAATTGCTTTCGTTTTTCATCAAAACATTGTTTTTTCGATTTCTATTGCTCGTTTGAGTTTTTTTTATTTTCGCTTTTTTGTTTTCAATTTTTTAATTTGGTTTTTTTTTGGGTTTTTTCGATTTAGTTAATTTTGGGGTTTTCAACATCAGGTATGAAATCTGATTCATAATTTTATTTTATTTTTTTTATTTTCGTTTTTGATCGTTGCACAAACATGATTTCTTCCAGCAAGCTCAAATCCGTCGATTTTTATCGGTTAGAATGCTTCTTTTTTGTTCGCATTTCGTTTATGATTACGTTGATTCAATTCTTTCGCATTTTGAGATTGATTGCTTTTTCTTGAGTTTGCGATGTGTTTGGTGTTTGTTGTCGTTAATTATCGTTGCTTTTGCTCTGAAATTTGTGAAATTGTGTATAAATTGTGAAATTGTTGAATTATATATATATTTTTTTATCTTCTATTGCAGATGGGCTTTGGATGTTGAAATTATGAAATATGTTTGTGAAGCTTATCCAAAAGGCTTCTGTGCAGTATATTGTGTAAAGGGAAAAGATGATTTGAAGTGTTTTGCATCTTGATTTGATTTTTTCACTAACACTTTTTAATTTATTTTTGCAGGTTCATAAAACAGTAAGGTTGAAAGAGTATGTTAACTCCTCAAAATGAAGAGCAAGTGCTATAGTTGGGAATTTTTCGTCTTTCATTTTTTCTGGCAATTTCTTTTTTTATTTCTTATTGTTATGTATTTACTTTGTAATGGTATGTATTGTTTACATGTATAATAATTTGACCCATTGTCATATGTTTAGTATTTGAAATTAGAATTTTTGTTATGGTGCACAACAAAAAATTCGATTCTGTATTACATTTAATTGGGAATATGGATATTCATTCCATGTTCCCAATTAAATGTTTTTTTTTTTAAAAAATAAATACATCAAAGAGACCGGGTATTTAAAACCGGTCTCTTAGTCTATATAAGAGACCGTATCTGACACAAAAACCGGTCTCTTTGATACACCTAAGAGACCAGTTTTGTGTCAGACACGGTCTCTTATGTTGTAGTTTAAGAGACCGTTTTTTTAAAAACCGGTCACTTTGGTTGCTTTAAGAGACCGCAATTACTAACCGGTCTCTTCACCTAAGAGCGCTATGAGCTAGAGACCGGTTGTAATGCGGTCTCTTTGCCCATTTTTAACCGGTCTCTTAGGGCTTTTTTGTAGTAGTGCTCGCCGACCTAGAACGCCTGGAAGAACGGTTTCTAGCGGTTGAGGAGACTTCATCCTGCCTTCTAGGGTCAGGCCTGCCACCAGGCATCATCTCGGGGTTGGATGCATCCATTGTTCAACCCATACGATATGTGGCACTACGACCCTCCTTCTAGCGCCAAATTGTTGGTACAATAATTTGTATTGCTGACGTGGCAGTGGCCAACGGACCGGTGCTGGTAGTGTTGAACTTGACCTGCAATCCAAGTACCTATAAAACTCAAGGTGAACTACCCTGGGGCAACCCAGGAACGGCTCCTTCGATGGAGGTGTTAGAGTTTATACCAGGTAGTTAAACAGTTTAGAGAGAGAAAGTAGGTAAAGAGTGTTTATGTGAACTTACTAGGCCTGGGTGGCCTAAGACTGCCTTTTATACTACTATATGCATGGGTGCATGTGTCTCATCAACGACAAGTGTCACACAGCTGACCAGGTTAGGTGTCCTACACATGCTTTACCTTTTGACTGGCTGATAAGTGTTTTGACTCCCTTTGGGCCTTGGATCATTCGTTTTGTTAGCCCACTGGGTATGTGTATACGGGCCTTGGTATATATTAGGTCTGGTAGCTAATATGTACCATCAGTACTTAATCTAAAGTCTAAACATTCAAGTGGTGTAAAGCTATGAATCAGAGGGCTGTGAGTTTGAAAATTTTGAACACTTGAATAAAGATAAACTTTTCCTAACTGTTATCTTGGTGATCTCTAGGGTGACAATGATATATAAGGAGTTCGTCAAACTTTGCGAGAGTGTTGCTTTGCAAGAAAAGATCTACCGCAAAGGAAAACACTATTTGATCCTCGACGAAGAAATCGGAATCAAGTGCAAGTTCCGCTTAGTTGTTACAATTGAGATTAGAGATGTAACTCCAGATTTTGTAAGTCAAGAATGTGTCCTATAATTGTAGGGTAAGCAACATAATTTGATCTGTACAAGAATGTATCGAAAGAATGATTTGCCGTAATCATTTCATTGATTAGCAAAGCCTTTATAAACAACTCTAATCTAGGTTATACTAGTAAGGTAAATAATTACAAATCCAATACTATATTTACAAATAAACTATATTTACGAAAATAGAATATTAAGATATTCTATTATTGTCTAACACACCCCCACAATCGAAACTGGAGGATCGCGAATGTTGAGACTGGACCGAAAATCGAGAAACAAAACCCTCAGAAGACTCTTCGTGAAGATGTCAGCAATCTAATAACGTGAAGGAACGTGTAGGACTCGTACTTCACCCTTCTGAACCCTTTCGCAGACATAATGAATATCCATATCAATATGCATAGTGCGTTGATGATGGACAGGATTACCTGAGAGATAAATCGCACTAACATTATCACAATATACTATCGTGGCTTTTAAAATAGGATAATGCAGCTCAAGGAGAAGGTTGCGAACCCAACAATATTCAGAGACAACATTCGCAACACCACGATACTCAGCCTCAGCGCTAGATTTAGACAACGTAGGTTGTCGTCTAGAAGACCATGAGAGAAAATTACCACCAAGAAACACACAATAACCCGACGTGAAACGACGAGTATCAGGACACCCCCCCCAATCAGCATCAGTATATGAAACGTGGGAAGTAAGAGTTGACCGATACAAATGCAAACCAGACCCAGAAGTGCCTTGAAGGTAGCGAATGATACGCTTCAAGGCTTGCATATGAGGAATCATAGGAGCATGCATACACAGACAAACCTGTTGAATAGCATAAGAAATATCTGGACGAGTAAAGGTCAAATATTGTAAGGCACCACACAAACGACGATACAAAGTCGAATCATCACAAGGAGTGCCAGCAGCAGCACTCATTTCGCCTTTGGAATCAACGGGGGTACTAGTTGACTTACAATTAGACATGCCCACACGAGAAATGATGTCCTTAGCATAAGTTTTCTGAGACAAAAATAAACCATCCTTGTTGCGAGAAACAACAATGCCCAAAAAATAACTCAGTTCGCCCAGATCTTTCATGGCAAATTCCTGACTAAGACGGGAGATAATATGCTTGCGAAGAGAATCGGACGAAGCAGTTAGAACAATATCATCAACATAGAGAAGAATATAAGCAGTAGCGTTACCATGGCAATAGATGAACAAGGATGTGTCTAAAGTGCTGTTAACGAACCCAATAGACTGAACAAAATCACTGAACCACTGATACCAAGCCCGTGGAGCTTGCTTGAGACCATATAAAGACTTGCGAAGAAGACAAACATGATCAGGATGAGCAGGATCTTTGAAACCCATAGGTTGATACATATACACTGTTTCAGATAAATTACCATGGAGAAATGCATGCTTTACATCAAGTTGATGGATCGACCAAGATCTAGACAAAGCAATGCTAAGAACCATACGAATAGTCACARGCTTAACAACAGGACTAAAAGTTTCATCACAATCAATACCCTCTCGCTGAGTTTTACCATCACCAACCAAACGAGCCTTATMCCTTTCAAAAGTACCATCAGATTTCATGTTATGCCGAAATACCCAAAGCGAGCGAATAACATTGACATTATCCGGACGGGGAACTAACTCCCAAGTACCATTKTCAATTAAAGCATCATATTCATCTTGCATAGCAACTTTCCAATTAGGGTCACGAAGGGCATGAACCGGATTTTTGGAATGGGTGATAAGGAAGTACAAGTATGAAGAGCATGGTATTTGGGATTGGGCTTGAAAATTCTGTGCTGACTACGTGTAGTCATGGGATGAGGAGTATTTGAAGAGGGAGAGCTCGAATGTGTGGGCTGGAAAATAGAAGAAGAGGAAGAAAGGGGAGGCGACCCAGTAGCAGAAAGAGGCCCAGAAGAAGTACACGACCCAGAGGATCCAGGGGATGTGGCTTGTGGGCTGGATACTGGCCCAGCGGACGTTGGTGTGCCAGCGTGGGAAACAGAGAAGGGAGGGGAAGATCAGTTGGGCCCAGCGCCCACTGGAGGCCCATTGGTAGTTGTGGGCTTGTGAGGAATAGATTGAAGATGAGGCAATATGGCTTGCCTCAACGAAGGATTTTCTAAAAAATTGTCAACAGTATTTCGAAAATCATAAGTAGTAGAAGTTGGTTCATGAATTTTAGAAAATGGAAAAACCGATTCATTGAACCAAACATGCCTAGCTATAATTATTCTACGACTCGACATATCATAACACTTGTAACCCCGGTGATTGGATGGATAGCCAAGAAAAACACAAGGCATGGATCGTGATTGAAGCTTGTGGATTTTGGAAGAGGGTAAAAGAGGGAAGCACAAGCAACCAAAATCAYGAAGATGAGAATAATCGGGAGTACGATTGTACAATATTTGAGTAGGAGAAGCATACTTAAGCAATTTAGTAGGCATGATATTATGGAGGTATGTARCCATTTCTAAAGCATGGTGCCAAAAAGAAGRAGGGAGAGAAGCATGGCAAAGAAGAGTCTGAGCAACATTATTTATAGTTTTATTTTGCGTTCGGATTTGCCATTTTGATGAGATGTAAAAGGGCAAGAGAGACGAAAGGTCATGCCATATTTGTGACAAAATTGAGTGAAAGGCTTATAATCAAATTCTCGTCCATTATCACATTGAAAAGCTTTGACTTCCCGCTCAAATTGAGTTTTAATGGACGTTCGAATTCTTAAAATAATTCAAAAACTTAGACTTTGTGGAATATAGGAAAGTCTACAAAAAATTCGAAAAATTATAAAGAAAGAGAACAATAATATTATGGCCTTCAGAACTCAAAGGAAACCATTAAATTCACTTTGAATGATTTCAAAGCATAGAATATGAACATTGAATCGTAAAAAGGAGTTTTTATTAATGCCAACTGAGGACAAGAATGATAAACAATTTGCGAAACCTTATTTACAATCAATCAAATTACGACTACGCCAATAACTCAAATTATCCTGGAATGACCCAAACAAGAATTGCCACACATCGGAGACACTACGCCAAAGCTTGATGGAGAATGAGAAAGGAAGCTAAAGATATGGTGAGAAGTATAGAGTCCTCATGCTATACCACCTCACTAGGGCGCTCCCTTGAAAATCCTATTCATAGAAAACCCAAAAGGACAAATTCAATGAAACATTCTATTCCTAGTGAATTTTCGAACGTAAAATTAGATTTTTACAATTTATTGGAACATTTAGAACATTTTTGAGTGAAGGAAAGCAGTATTTAAAGAATATACCTAACCCTATTGGAATTTTGCTACCATACCAACAATAACATGATTGTAAATATACACAAATGAAATATGAGCAGAGATACCTTCAGAGTCTCATATGAGACGTATCGCCCCGTGGCCATATAATAATTAGATCGCAAGGACATCGATACATAACATGATCATTGATTCGTTGCACAGACTAGAAAGGAGCGTGGAGAAGGGAGACTTGCAAATAGCTTGGACGGACCAAAAGTTCAGTAGCCGGGACGGCGGCGGAGCAGACCGTGCAGAGGCCGTGGGTTTACTTGAGACAGTAGGGACATGGTGGTTGGGCCCAACGGAGGAGGAGAGTAGACCACAAGCAGAGCACCATTAAACCCATACTGTGTTGTTGCTGGTGCGGTTCGTACTGCGAAGTTGTTGGCAACGAGGTTGACCACGACCACCCGTGGTCAGGGCCACCACACACATCTTGCCCTGCCTTTTCTGTTGGCGGCCACCCCACGACCAAGGCCCACGATTTAGGCAGGTGGCAGGCGAGCCAAAGGGTGGCAGAGATGAAGTAGAGGGCAGAAGAGAAGCCTCCTCACTCACTTCAAAGGCCAAGTCGAAGGCGTTGCTCTGCTTTTCAATTCCAACATTGAGCGTAACTCATCGAAGGAGGGAGCGGCTTGAGATGAACGAATGGAATATGTGACGACTTGTATTCGTCAAAAGCCCTTTCACAAATTGAAGCGCCATCCTCATGATCAAAACTTTGTCACCAACATTTTTAAACTATTAGCATGAGACTTCAAACGAGTCAATATGTTTAACACCGTCAATTGTTCAATCTAGTGTTGGTGACTGCGCTCAAGTGTTAAACTCTAGCAGATTTATTATTATGGAAAAGTCTCACACGTTCCAAGCATCAAGGCCGTATTGTCGGCCTCAAGATATGAATAAGAAGGTCGGTCGAATAGTACCATAGATCCAACTGACGACGATTCATTGAGGCGCTCGCATAGAGCTTTGTCAGAAGGAATTCGAGATCGGGTCGTCGCAACAACTGGAGTTATATGATCAATGGACCATATATGCACGACAATGAAGTTGGAAGAGGTAGGCCAGTTATTGTACTTGAAGCCATGATAATTAAGAGAATGACCAGGGACGTGTTGCTTAATATTGTGACTAGGGTAGACTGATCACAACAAAATCATTTTCGACCGACGTCATCACCGACCGAAAATCGGTCGGTAACACCCTTTAACCGACCAAATCGGTCGTGACGTCGGTCGGATTTTCCTTCGTCGGTAAAATCCTTTTCACCGACCGATTTCGGTCGGTGACCTAATACCGACCGCTTTGACCATTTTAATCCCTAAAATTGGAGGGAAATCGATGTTACCACCGATTATCGTCTAGTTACCGACCATTCCATTTGTCGGTATTACCACCAATAACGGTCGTAAAGCAATTTTCCCTCTAAAATAAATTGAGAGGAAAACCCATTACCGACCGATAATCGTCTTTAATCGGTTTTTATAAATTATGTTGTTTACCGACGATTCGGTCGGGTAAATTGAAGGTGGAAAATAAAAAAAAATGAACTAGAAAGTTGCCTTGTCAGACAACTTTCTAATTCCAATTGAACAACTACATATCAATCACAAGAAATAGAATATTTTATATATTTATATACAAATAACATTAATAAAATATCTTTACATTGAAATAGAAAAATTATATATTATATACTCTAAAAATAATAAACAGCAAAAGGGTTTGAGAAGTCATTTCTCTTTCTAGAACCCTTCTTTGACTTTATCATCCTTTTATCCTGTGTCCATGCTAGGTGAGGAGCTTAGCTTCAAGCTGAATTCACATGGAAAATTGTTAGATATAGCTAACATACTAGTGATTTCTAACAATTGCATCATCAGACTATCAGAGGGAAGATCTTTCATTTATAACTAATGAATATATCAGTATATATCAGTATCAGAGATGTCACAAACCTGTCTACAAGGCTTTTGTAATATTTGCRTTCATTTTTGAATGGACATGCTCTACAATTGGGATTTTTCTTCAAACAGAACACCTGAAATTAGAAACATAATGTCATTGCTATCAAGACTTCTTTTWTTCCAGAAAATCTAACCAAAGACATATGTAGCAACAATCTGTGTAAAGTCTTTCAAAAAAAAAAAAACAATCTGTGTAAAGATGTACTATTAAGTACCTTTCCAAATGTAATCATTTGATAWTGTAAACRGTACCTGTAAGCAACCATGAAAACAAGAATTATACTCACAGTAATGGATTACCAAATAAATTAAGTAATGGCATGGGTATTAATTGCAAAATCATACTGCATAATTGGTATTACCTGTTTAGCTTGTCCATTTTTACCACCAATTGTTGTGACAATAATATGACMRGTCTCTGTGCCATTACCATCAACAACARCAGTCTCCATGTCCTGAAACTAAAGTGAGTCAAATACCGAACAGGCAACCATAAACAGTGAAGGTAGCAAACAATTAAAGAAAAGGATTTACCTTTTCATCTCTAATTTTCATGTCATTCAAAGGAGAAAAATAATGGCCAACAAAACCCGCTAACACGAAATCGGAGTATGAAGCACACAAGCTCATAACACGTCAAATAATAATTTCATCAACTATTTGAGCTTCGTCGGGTCGCAATATCCCGGGCATTCAAAGGATCWAGAGATTGAAGGAACGAAAATAGTACAATCTGAGAAAAATAAGCATTTTTTCTTCAATCATTTCAATATCACTTACACCAAACTCCAACCAAGATGATAAAATAAACGAGGTATAATTCAAGTTCCCAGTAACATGCTGCCCACRTTGTTATGATTCTCTAGTTAAGACTCCTCGGTTTACAACATTTTACATTTCCTCTTAAGCTTATTTACAGCATAAAAATGAACTATTTGTTAATTACAGAGTAATTAGTAGGACTAATACAATCATACCAAATTATAGGGGTGATTATCAGACAAAGCCCTGACCTTTGGTAAACGGATGTAATGGAGCTTTCAAAATTACAACCAACAACAACCTTGTTAAAATTTTCTCAGATCTCAACTAATTTAACTAACCACTAAATACCACAAGTTACCACCTCAAATAACGGTATGTGTTGATGTTGGGGGGAAAAAAATTAAAAAGCTTGCTTCTATCATCTTTTTCATAAAAAATAAGACAGGGATCTGACTCATCTGAGTAGAAATTTGTGTCCCAAACAGTAATTGGAGAACAAAGGCACTTAATTTTCATTACCAAATTTATAAAAAAAATAAAAAAATAAAAAATGAGCAATTTAATTATACCTTGTATTGGACTAATTAACCCTTAAAGATAGCATCTTTGAATCATGAAGCACAAAAACAAAGACCAATCAATGATATCAATTTTCTAATTTTTTTATAACCCACTTATTGACGCAAATTCAGAAAAACCCAACTCAGATAAACATGTCAAACACACACAAAAAACAAGAGAGAAAGAGAGTAATTACGAGTGAAATCAAGAAATCAGAACAACAAAACCAGTAGTTTGAAGATCAGAGAGAGCAAAGAATAAAAGGAATGTGATGGAAGGTAAATATTACATCAACCTAGCAATAAAAAGTTTAGTTTTAAACATTTCAATATGATGACAGCATAGGCATAAGCATTTAAATACATCCTCCAAAATCATAAAAACAAAAAAAAATCAAGAAAAAACATGGTAAAATTGTAGATCTAGTCAATTAAAACGAAAATTAAAACCATCAAAATCACAAAGAAAATAAACAAAAATTATAACCTTCAAAAAGAAAAATTACACATGTGTAATTGTAAATGGCTACTAGTCTTTGGTTACTTCTCAATAAAGAGTTATCTTGAGTTACTTACTTGAACAACCACATCGGAGAGTCAAACACTTGTATAATTCACCCATATACGTTTGCTTTGACCTTTCAAACATTGTTGGCGAACCAATCCGGAATCCATCTTTTCATCTTCTGAGAGGCATAGCTGCTTTTTCTGTTAAAATCATCTACAGAAAATGCGAACAAAGAGTGATATATAACAATATCTATTTGTAGTAAAATGCTGATTAAAAAGACAAAACCATGGAGCACACATCGCTCGATATACAGATATAATAGTAATAGAAATAAATAATGATGATGATGATAATTGTAGTATAACAAGGATACTTGTAAAATGTCAACTTTCTGCACCAAGGAGAGATAATCCGTTGCCTGAAGCTTTGGTCGTTTCCTCTTCCCCTTTAGGCCCAAAAGCAGCTTCAAAAGGTTCCGTATCAAGAAGAGAACTCTCTTTTTGGCTTCATAACAGAAACCAACAAAAGAAGGGGTAAGAACTTGCCATTGGCCTACAATAAGATATTCTTTAATAGGCAGACAAGATAGTCTCCCATAGGTACTAATAGTCAATCAATGCGATATAAACTGTAACAAAGGCCTGATGTGATCAGTCATTACCGGTTGATCTAGATTCTACCCACAAACTCTTCCCAAATCAATGCGCGATAAATCATGTACATTGCCTGGTGCATCACAATCATCACAGTCAATGCATTATAACTGTACAAAGGCCTGATGTGCATCACAAATCATGGACTTCATAAAATACCACATTCCAAGTTGTACACACCACAGACACAAAAATTGAGATTTGTGTTATGAAGCTAATAATTAACTGTAGTGAGATCAACCTATGTAAAACATAGAACTCCGCGATATAAAAGAAAGAATGACAAGACTCAAGCAGCTTAAATAAATCTTCCACAACTTCAGAGTCAAAAATGACAAATAACATCCATTCCCTCAAAATAATTCACCAAATTCACATCAAATCATCTTCATATCAAACATTCGTCTAATGATGCTAAATCAAATTCCACAAAGACAGCTTCAAATTCATCATAACAACAATCCGCAGTAAAGCGCACAAAAACAGATCTCATTGAATCTACACACCAACAGTCTGTATCCACATCAAACACAATAAAAATCAAAAACCCCAATTCGTCTAAACAAAACCCTCGAAAACCCATATTACAAACAGGTCAAAAATCACAATGAACACAACCAATTCATCAACAAATAGACCCCACAAAAACGAAAGCAAAAAAAATAATCTAATAAATAACACAGAGAAATAAAAAAAAAAGGGAACTCGCTGAGTTGTGACCAACGACGACGGCGGAGGAGAAGCTGGAGAGGCGGCGGTAGAGGAGAACCCTGGAGGAGCGGCGGCGGTTGGTGAGGTGGAGAGGGAGAAAGGAGGAGAGAAAGAGAAGAGAGAGGCGACGAGGAGCGAAGAGAGGAGAGAGAGAAGGCGGCGAGGAGCGAGAGAGAGTGAGAGAGAGGCGCCGGTTGTCCGGTGAGAGTGAGAGGTTGGGCTTTGTTAGAGGAGGGTTTGGTGAAGAGGAGGGAGTTTGTGTGGTTTTAGAGAGGGTTTGTGAGTGAGAGAGGTTTGAAGTTTGAAATGAAATGGAAAAAAAATTGAATGAGTGAGGGGTCAGGGTTAGTCAGCAGAGTGAGGTTTTTTTTTTTAAAAAAAATGATTTTACGAACGAATTTGTCGGTCGATTACTCGAGCCGATTTCCAAAATCGGGTCGTGTAAACCGACCAACTTTCGGTCGTAAAATCATTTTTTAATGAGAAATCTTACAACATCAAACTGGCGAGCAGGGTTTTTTTTTTATAAAATAATTATAACGACATATTCTTGACCAGACCGAAGTCCAATCGGTCGGTGAACGGACGAATCATCTGGTCGGAAAATTGGCGGCAAGTTGCACAGGTTGCAAGCTGAGAGTTACCGACCATATAAACGGTCGGAGTAATACCGAGCCATCTACTGTTATTTCGGTGCAGGTAATGTAGGTCCGACAGATTTAGTTGGCCCGGGAGGGTAAAATTCACCGATCGAAAAGGCGGTCGGCAATAGTCGGTACGCTCACACCGAGACAAGGAACCAAAGATCGTCTGGGGTGTGTGGCGCGAGCGGGAGGCTCACACGACGATATGTGGTTCGTTAGGATATTGGGAGGCCCGAAGGATCTGATGTTATTTTCGGTCGTTTTGTGGAGTAGAGGTTTTGTAGTTGGTGCTAAGTTGTGAGTTTCAGCTCATTATGGAGGCTGAAGGAGGAAATAACAGAGCTGAAGAAGAGAGAGAGAAAAGCTGAAACGTGAAGTGTTCAGGATAAGCAAGAAACCTGATGGATAGTGTGATATGCTGGATGAAAGAATGATTTAGCTCGTAATAAAGTTGAGTTGATTAGCAAAGCCTTTATATACACTCTAATCTAGGTTATACTAGTAAGGTAAATAATTACAAATCAATAATATATTTAACAAATAAACTATATTTACAAAAAGAATATTTGAGGATATTCTAATTATTGTCTAACATGTATTTCTCTAAATAAATAATTTATCATTGTATAATTTATGGCAGCATTGGCAATTGGCATTATGTTCTTAGCATTGTCCTACTACAATCCATGTTTACACAAATCTTAGACATCACAGTAATTTCATTATGCTTGTTCTTGGTTTTGGCCATTATTTGGATCATAAATTGAATAAATAACAATGGAAAAGGGATTTAAACATGAAATATGATCCTGCTATTTATACCTCAAGTTTGGATGCGAATGTTTTAATAAATACTAGTATAATGAAGTCTTATGGTACAATAGAAGTTAGTAAAGAACAAGTCCTTTAAAGTTTATCTGATGCAAAATGCTATGATGTTAGTTCCTTGTATATAATGTGTAGTAATCAAGTTAATTTGGTTGCCATGTGAGAATGATAATCCATATTGGTCATCAAAGAAAAACAATGGAATGATCCCGTAGAAGAATACAGTGCGATCCGTTTCAATTGCATTTCAGAACTATCAATTGCATTCAAAAAAATCACAGTCGAAGAGTGCGAACAAAATAACAAAACTAACACGACCTAAATACTAAACAATCATGTTAAACCATAACATAAAATTTCCTTTTCCAGATTTTGATGATGAAGCAGGCAAGAACCTACCTAAAACATTAAGCATCGAGCAATAATAACTATAGTTGTTTGGAAAGATCTAGATAGAAGAAGCATAAATAAAAGAGTAATAAATGGAAATTTTATTTGCAGGATAAATCGTACACACAACGACACTCTTAGGGGCCA
>SNQN01010672.1:0-15879 GCA_008642245.1 Bassia scoparia | reverse complement strand
AAAGTCGGTCGCTAATTAGAGACCGATCTGTGTCGGTCGCTAATTAGCGACCGAACTTCGGTCGCTAATTTCATTTTCCCTCCAAAAATTGGAGGGTTCCTGAGTCTCTTAGTCGGTCGCTAAAAATCTTAGCGACCGAACTTCGGTCGCTAAAAATCTTAGCGACCGAACTTCGGTCGCTATTTTTTTTTTGCGACTAAAAATTAGCGATCGAAAATCGGTCGCTAAATGGTGTTGCCCGAGCGTGTTTTTCTTGTTGTGGTAATCAACTCAACAAAGCATTCAAATTCTAACATTCAATAGAAAAGTTTTAAAAAAATAATTCAATAGCAATTCATCCACATGTAAATAATTCTTAAGAAACCAAACATACATACAATTTAAATAACATAAAGGTAATAAACAGGAAATTAAAAAAACAAGCAAATCGGTCGGCGAGCGAGGAGAGGCCGACAACGGTGACTTGGCTGCAGCGGCGAGGAGTGGGTGGCCACTGGCGAGTCGGTGGCAGCGAGTGAGTGGTGAACACGGTAGACCTAAAGAAAACAAAATAAAATCAAAAATTGAATTAAACCCTAAAATTATGAAGAGATATCATCAAAATTAATTTTGTTAAAATTGACAAATAAGCTCACCAAATCAATCCAAAGAAATAGTTCTACAAGAAAATCAATTATTTATGCAAGAATTTGGTAAGGAAAAAGTGAAAAGAATAGGGAGAGAAAGAGCACAGGAATGAGATAATGAAAGTGAGGTACTGAGGTTAGTAACGTTAGGATGAGGGTTTGGGTGAAATAATAGTGAATTTTGATGAGATTTTGAGCTTTTGACTTATGTTGACTAAAGTAGGAAATGGGCTGCCCCATATACTAGGAAATTTATATGGGTCGTGACTCACGAGTGTAATTGTGAATGTTGCATATTTTTTTATAATTAAATAAAATATTATCTTAAAAAATTATAGAGCTGCTCGCGAGCCTAACGAGTCGAGTTGGGACTTGCTCAACTTGACTCATTAAAGTCCCGAGTCGAGTTCGAACTCGAGCCGAGCCATCTCGAGTCGAGCTTTGACCGAGTCGGTCACGAGATGCTCGCGAGCTCAATTGCTCAATAAGCACCCCTAGAGACTACCTTAAAAGAAGTGATGCTAAAATGTAACTTTAGAGGCAACACAATATTCTTGACACAAAATCAAAATTTTTTTCAGAGGCAACTGTATTTATGTGATGCTAAAACCAACTTTTAGAGACAAGTTAATTTTGGTTGCCTCAATGAGTTGCCTCTATATCCAAATTTTCTTGTAGTGTTAATTAATTTCATTAAGGGTATTTTAGTATTTTTAGATGAGGGACACCATCTTCCTCCCTTCCCTTATGTAATAGTGATTATAAAAGAAAGGGGAGATCGTGGCAATGGTGACGATGTCCAGTTGAATTACATTTTTACCCCCTCCCGTAAATAAGTAACACCATACACTTCAAAATTAACTAATAATAATCTAAGTAAAACCATGCGCATAAAATATTATCTCTATTATATAAGAGAAGGGGGGAAGTTGTGGCACTAGTGACGGTGTTCAGTTGAATTACATGTTTATCCCCTCCTTATATAAGTAACACCCAACCCAATGCACTTCAAAAATTAACTAATAATCAAAGTAAATTCATGTTCACAAAATATTATTAACTAAAGTAAACCTTCAATCAGTACCAAAAAAAGGCAACTACAATTGAATTTTAGCATCAATCACAATTTACACTAATAATCACGATTCTTTCAAATTTTACAATTTTACAACCTAAAATATTGTTCAATGTTAAAAATAAACATCTGTATTATATAAAAGAAGGGGGGGAGGTTGCAGCGGCGGTGACGATGTCTAGTTGAATTACATTTTAMCCCCTCCTTAAATTAGTAACACCCAACATAATACACTTCAAAATTAACTAACAATCAAAGTAAAAATATGTGCATAAAATATTATTAACTAAAATAAACCTTCTATCAAAAACAAAAAAGGCAATCACAATTGAATTTTAGCAGCAATTAGCCAATCACAATTTACAACAATACTCACGATTCTTTCAAATTTTACAACCTAAAATATTTTTCATTGTTTAAAAAATTCTTTCATGAAAACAACTCATATTCACAGTTACATCATTCTTACAAACAAATCACAATTACGTAATTTTTACTTAATAGTTTCATTTTATTCATCTTTGTAAGCACATTAATTAAGTATTTTATAATAACAATAAGTCTACAATGCATTTTCAGGCGTACAACGCCTAAATTGCTATAACACTTGTAGGTATGAAATAATACCGCACGCATAAAAGACTAGTAATAAAGATAAGGGAAAGGGGAAGTGGTGATGGTGTGACTAGTGACCACATAAAATTACCGTCTTACCCTTACTAAATACAATTTCAACACACATGAAAATTGTTATTTATTTAAAATGGTACTCAAAAAATTATTGTTATGTTATTAACTAAACACTATAATTCGCTATCAATAATTCTAACTAAACCATAAGTCCAATTTTCTGCATGCATATCGAACATCATATAACCATCAAACAATTTACAACCTTGTTGTTTAATACTGCATATCAAGTACAATAAAAGTTCAACAATGTATTAATTACTAAATACATTATTATATAAACTTTCTTTCAATAGTAAAAAATTGTCTTAATTTGTTAATATATTAAATTGCCGAATTAAAAGGTTATCGCACGCATCTTGTATCGTGAAAACTGCTCCATAATAAATAATACTTCCTACGTTTTAATTTAGTGGAAATTTTGAAATAGGTTCGAACTTTTAGAAAAATTTCAAAATTGTGTTTGTGAGGTTTAAATGACCTTATTACCTTTATTAATTATGAGGAAAAAAAAGTGGGGAGCACTACCAATCACCAATTAATAAGGGTAAATATGTCTTTTTATACAAAAAATTTACCCAATATAGAAAGAAAATTAAAGTTTACATTAATATATAACTTTCCTTTTTGTTTTGGACAAACTTTCATATGAAACTTGTCTTAGTCAATTTTAAGGTGAGGCCAAGTATTAAAAAAAAGAAAAAAAATTAAAAATACTCGCTCACGAACAGTACACTCATCAAACTCATTCTTTCATTTTCCTCAACCCCATTCTTTTTTCCCCTCATTTTCTTTCTCCTTAAATCCATTCTTATCTTTAAATTCACTCTCCTCCATTTCAATTACTCTTATTTTCTCTCTCTACCATTTTCATTTACTTTAATTTTTTCTTTCCTCCATTTTCACTCACTCTAACTTTTTCTCTCCTTTTTCAGTCACTCTAATTTTCCTTTTCCTCCATTTACTTTTTGTTTTTTTTTTATTTTCTCTCTCCTCCATTTTCACTTACTTTGTTGTCTTTGTCATCGTCGCCGGTCGTCTTCGATGTTGTCACCGACTGGAGGTGGCAGAGATCTTAGGTAATGGTTGTGGGATTGTTTGTGTCAATGTGTGTTTCCATCTTTTGTATGATTTTTCTAAAAATTAGAAAAGAAAGTAAGGTTTTAGTGCCAAACTAAGTTGAGTTTTGTGCTATTGTTAAGATTTTGGAGTGATTGATTTGATTTCATTTTTTTTTTAAAATCTAAATATTCATTTATAATTTATATTTACTTATTTTGATTAAGTAGTTACTTTTTTCCGTTTTGAAGTTACTATTTGTATAACAGAGTTGTAGTTACTTTTTTCCGTTTTGAAGTTACCTTTTGTAGAATTGACTTGTAGTGTACTTTTTCTGTTCTAAAATTACTTTTTGCATAATTGAGTTATATTTAATCGTCTTTTTTTGGTTTTGAATTTACCTTTTGTATAAGAGACTTAGTTACTTTTTATATTATTTTAAGATTATGTTTTATTTCTTCTTAATAATAGTTACTAGTTACTTTTTTTGAAATTTACATTTANTTAAGGTATAAACCCTAAACCTCCAAATTGATTTCTAATCAATTTTATTTGATGAATTTGCATAAATATTATGTTTTAATTTGAATAATGAATTGTATTTTGAGTTGTAATCAATTGTATTATGAATTTGCAGATTTTAGGGTAAGAGTTTGATTTTGATTTTAATTTTAATTTTAATTCGAATTTTTGGGGTGTTAGGGTTCATGTTCATTGCATTTTATTTGGGGTTAGTGTTTAATTGCTATTGTTCTTGTGTTTGGTGAGCTTGTTGGTGTTGTCACTCGAACAAACAATATTATGTGGACTATGGGTGATGACTTTCAGTATCAGTATGCTGAATCTTGGTTCAAGCAAATGGACAAGTTGATCCATTATGTTAACAAGGTAGTCTAATTGGCTATTCTGGATGCTAACTGGCCTGGCCTTTCTGGTTTTGTAGACCACCTCTGAACTCTGAAGGTTTCATTTTTGAAAATTTTAGGATGGTCGAGTGAATGCTCTCTATTCAACTCCTTCTATCTACACAGATGCTAAAAATGTGGCAAATGAATCTTGGCCTCTCAAATCTCACGACTATTTCCCGTAAGTGAAAATTACACAYTTTCTGAGACTGTTTTTCAARAACACKGSCAGCATGCATAGCTAATATGCACAAACAGTTCATATGCTTTGCATTTAATTTTGCAATGTTAATCTTTTAATGATGCCTTGTTGTAGCCCCTGATATTGGTATCTGCTTACAGATATGCTGATGATGATAATGCTTACTGGACAGGATTTTTCACTAGCCGACCAGCCTTCAAGCGATATGTACGAGCTCTCAGTGGATATTATCTGGTACTGTATCTGGCATCTTTTAATTTGTAAATTATCTAGACTCAGAGTAATAGGACTCTTTACTGTTCCCTTTTTAACTAATTAGCTTCCATTAAAAAATTAATAGCTTCATAAGTCATAACCTACAAAAACGCAAGCGATTCAGCATTTATGGATGTATCANGCATGTCAATGCACATTTTGTTTTGATCATATCTTCAACTATACATTACCAAAAATTATAAAAAAAAAATATATACTCTTGTAGTACTCGTCGAGTCGAATCAAACAAGATCCCACATGACTACATTTTTACTTATATGTTAAGAGAAATTTAAAAGATTTTCTCATATTGTGAATAGTGTCAAGATTCCAAATGTAACATTTAGGAACGGAGGGAGTATTTTAAAGTTGCTTTTCTTTTTTATTTGCATTCACTTTTTGCTATATTGAAGTTACTTTTTGTAGAACTTAGTTGTAGTTATTTTTTTCTATTTTGGAGTTACCTTTTGTAATTTTGTATAGTTGAGTTGCACTTACTTTTTCTTGTTATATAGTTACTTTTTGAATTTTATGTATTAATTTGGTTAATAGTTACTATTCCTAATATAAATTTTGTGTTACTTTTTAGAAGATATATTTTGAATATTTTTTCATTTTCGTGGTTTCGTTTCCCTTCATTTTGATTTACTATTTGAAAAAACTAATCTATTGTTTTGATGTGTTTTTTAGTTATCTTTTCATTAATGTCGAATTACTTTTTGAATTTTTATTTTTTTAGGGAAAGATTAATTTCATTAATAATAGGTCATCCGACACTTACATAAGAAATCATCACCGAACAGAACAATTACATACTCAAATTTGAATAGACTACAGTTGCACGATAGATCGAACATTTCTAAATACCCTCGTCTCAAGTAACGCTGTCTTTCACAGCCACCTACGAGGGTGTCTAACAATATCTTGTAGTCCCTGATGCGAGCTGCAATTGATCCAGATGATTGTACCGCTCAAAATGATATCATATCAGATGTCGTACGAACTATAATTAACAAAACAAGATCTTCAACACACCAAGAAATACCCATTCAACAAGTGACTTATTTATGAACAAGGGTAAAGTAGAAAGAAAAACAAAATAAAAATAAAAGCAGAGGAGACTTCACACGAACAATCGTAGCAAACACCGCAACACCGACCACCGCCACCGGCCCAGACCCGATTGCCGACCCAAAACCCAACCCTTCAGCCCAAAAGCAAGAGAAACCATCACGATTCCAAGCCACCAAACAGATCTAAAAGTTAGAGAAACCAAATGAATAGCGATCGTAACCACGCACGTCACCAACACTTGATCGAGAAAAGCCTAAGATGGGTGACCCACTAGCAACACAGGGGTACCGAAGCCCTAACCCAGCTAGTGAGCCCCCTTAGGGGCCAATGTGGAGAGGCTCAGGCGAGATGGAAGATAAGGAGATGAGAAGAAGGGATGAGCGAAGAGGAAACCGAGGGAAGGAAGACCAAACCCTAGATCTACCAACTGGACAAAAGCCAAACAATAAACTAGAGAGAAGACACTTTTTGCCTACCTTTTTTGAATTTTTAGTTAAAAATTACCTTTTCCTTAATTTTGAATTACTTTTTGAATTTTATATTTTATTTTGGTTGATAGTTACTTTTCATTGATTTTAAGTTACTTTTTAAAATATACTTTTTTAGTTACTTTTTTTTATTTTTCGTAGTTACTTTTTCATTCATTTTGAGTTACATTTTGAATTTTTGTTTTCTATTGATTTATTCTGTTTTAGTTATTTTTTCCTTAATTTTGAGTTACGTTTTGAATTTTTATTAATTTTTTTTTATTTTACTTAGTAGTTACTTTTCCTTGATTTTGACTTACTTTTTGTTTTGTTATGAAGGATCAAAGTTGAAGATGTTGTTCGAGGATTTTCTAGGAGAGAGAAGATGAAAATGTTGATAGAGGATCTTAAAGGAGAGAGGATCAAGAGAAGTTACACTTATATTTGAGGAGAGAGAAGAGAATGAGGAGAGAGAAAATAAAAATGATTGGTTTTATTTTTGTCATTTTGTAGGAGTTGTCTTTTTGGGAAATTTCATTTGTGGCTCGGATGAAACCCCAACTCATATTGATTTTGTTGCTTGTTTTGATGTCGAGTAATAATATTTAGTTTGGTTTTCCTATCAAAAAAAAGTTTGTTGTAGTTTAGTCTGTAATTTTAGTAGATGTTGTTGGCTATCATTTTTTAATATTAGATTTAGGAAAAATTGTCAACAACTACCCAGATTGATTTTATTTAAAACAACTACCCATATTTTCAATTTTTTTTGCGAATCACTACCCACTTTTGGATTTTGGCCACTCAACATCATATTAACCACCACAAATCACCCCAACGTGGCATCCCAATTGCAAAACCACCCAACTTTGTTGTTTCCCACCTTCAAAACCACCCAACACCCACCAAAATAATTTAATCACCTAAATCTCGTCACACTTAGTTTTTAACCTTTTATCAGCTATTCATTTATTTTTTGAACATGGTTCCTTCATAAAAGTTGTAGATCCCGGAAAAATACATGAAATAGGCTCAAGAATCACGTGATTAGGAGTTGTTTTCAAGTAGTTATGCTTTCTGCAAGTTTGAAATTCTAAAAGTGGGTAGTGATTCACAAACAAAACAGAAAAAGTGGGTAGTTGTTTTAAATAAAAAAGTAATTTGGGTAGTTGTTTTCAAAAGTGGAAGAAAAGTGGGTAGTTGTTAACAATTTTATTTGCCTTAGATTTATTGTAAAAGTTAGGTGAGGCATTCCTCGCCAAATATTAGGTGAGGCATGCTCTACACAAAATGAGCTGTTATTTGGGATATATATAACTTTCCTAAATGGTAAAAGTTTCCAGTAAATTTAAAGGAGAAAGTATGAGAGTCTTTTGGTCCTTCTATCATTAAACTATTCATATATGTCTAATGTCTGTATAGATGTGAACAAATTCAAATCATATAAAAAGCCCAGGACCAATATTCAATATTGATAATGTGTAAATTTTAAAGGAAAAATTGTCCAAAACTACATTGCTTACACGAGTTTTTGCGAATAACTACCTAGTTTAGAGTTTCTTTGTCGAAACTACCTAAAATTCCACTTTCTTTGTTGACCACTACCTGATTTTTTCTTCGGCGTTGACTCTAAATTTCTGGCAATTAAAAAAACGTGAATGRCACATGACCTWTTTTTTTTTGTCTTTTTCTATWTTTTCCACCCATTTACCTYCATTAAAACTAACCCAATTCAGTTTTGGTGATTGTTTTGTTTATATCAAATTGCAAATTAAAGTTTTAACTCACCAAAATTTAATCCCCCATTCTATAAACACCATAAGATACACCAATTCTTCTTTTTCATATATTTTTCTTAACTAAGCCTGTTTCCGTTTTTTATCCCCTCTCTGTCCTCTTTGTTCTTCCATTTCTCAAGTTCTTCTAATAAGGTGTTGAATAGTGATGGCAACGGATCGGATCTGGACTTGATCCTACTAGATCCAGCTCCAAATCCATTTTTGAGAGAAGGATCCAGATCGGATCCGTATCCGTCGGATATTTTTTCTTAAGATCCATATCCATATCCATATCCGACGGATCTTACAGATACGGATCTAAAATGGATCCTACAAATAATTGCAAAATTTCGCCTATGTGAAGTCGCCAAAACAACATTTAATAAATTCAAGCCTTCCATACATTTTTTTGGGTCAATACTTAGAAAATAAACAAAGTACACACTACAAGTCCACAAATTTCAACAATCTATCTATAAATATTATTAAAAGGTGTTCCATTTAATGTAAAGGTGCCACGTGGCGCTTTATAACGTATGTAAACCATGCAAGCTTAATTAGTATATCAATTAACAAAATAAATTATGCTCAAACTTAGAATCGAACACAAGACCTCTTACGAATGATTGTCATGATGTTGCCATCTATACTATCTTTTATTATTGATTTTAATGTCTACATAAACTATATATTCCATGAATTTCATTTATAAATTTATCTTTTCATTTATCAGAAGAATTGAACATAAATATATATTATTATGGGAAAAAATATTGATAGTAACACTCAGCCGGAGCAACGCCCGGGCAACATACTAGTTACAAGTAAAAATATAACAAAGTACACACTACAAGTCCACAAAGTAAACAAAAATATATGTATTATTAAAAAAACGGATAAACGGATCCGAATACGGATCCTATTATTATACCCGGATCCGTAGGGTCCAAAAATTTAGGATTCATATCCGTAAAAACGGATACGGATCCGCGGATCCGGGGCGGGTCTAGGATCCATTGCCAACTCTAGTGTTGGACAAGCCCTAGAAGACAATAGTAAATCAATTGTGCTTGTTACTTAGCTTGTGAGTATTTCTAGTTCTCAATAATCTTACTAGCAAAGCTGTTCATATAATGATAAGTTGCTAACATTCAACAGCATAATACAACATCATTTACAAAACCCTTCAATCGCAACAACTATGAAATCAAATCAAAATCAAGCTCAAAACTTTAATTTAATGAATCGAAATCACACAATGAAAACCCTTGAAATCCACCCAAAATCAAATTATGAACAGGAGTTGAAAATTGAGGGTTAGAGATCCAAATCTCACTAATCTACGTAGAGGAGAGAGATTTTTGTTGTCAATGATTAATCCATTGCTGGTGTTGTTGCATTGTTGTTGTTAGTTGTTGATGATCTTCATGAATTGAGAAGTCATGGTAGTCAAAATTAGGATTTTATTATAAAAAGATAAAGACGAAGATGAGCGATAAGGCTGGACCTTGGGTTTGTGATGGCAAGATGAACATGAAATTTTGGTAGAAAAAGTTGGTAAATTTGGGGGAAATGCTTTTGGAAGACCCATTGGGATTCGGAGCTCTTTTTGGCAACAATAGCTCAAAATGGAGGCAAATAGATGGAAAATACAAAAAAGGACAAAAAAAATAGGTCATGTGCCATTCACATGTTTTTTTATTGCCGAAAAGTTAGAGTCAACGTTGAAAAAAAATTCAGGTTAGGTTGTGATCAATAAAGAAAGTGAAATTTTAGGTAATATTGACAAAGAAACTCTAACCTAGGTAGTTATTCATAAAAACTGGTGTAAGCAAGAAAGTATTGGACAAATTTTCCAATTTTAAAATACTTCGTCACCCAATATTAAAAAAAGTAGCAAAAAAGTTCGTACCTAAAATAATATAAAAAATAGTCCGTTTTAAAAAGTGCTCACCGAGTGACCGTCAATTTGATGTTTGCCGAATTGCACCACTTGTTGGTGAGAACTAATTTTGGCACTCCATCTCCTCTCACATGAATAGTGACATAATGGAGTGCGTAAATTAAAAAATAAAGTGCCAAAATCATTTGCCCACTTGTAGTTATTTTTTTTTTTTGACGAGGCCCACTTGTAGTTGTCGAACAGTGAACAAAGAGCACACATTTCATGAGGGCTATCTAGTTCATCTCCGAGATATATATTTTTGGGGTATCTCGTGGCAGAATTGCAGTTTTCAAGAACTTTTAATAAGCCCCACGTGAAGTTTAGTTGGATGGACGTTTGTTGTCGTGAAGTGCACTGTCGTTAGATTGCAAACGTCAAATTCCAAGTTCCAACAAACCTTAACCTTGGTTTAGGTGGGCCCGATTGTTTGGAAAGCATGGAGTGATGGCCACATAAATAATGGGTAAATTACGAAGGAGTAATTGGTTTCAAACAATTAACGAATGACACAATAATTAAAATGGTTGACTACAGCTACAATTGAATACTTAGTAAATTATTAACAACTGATAATTAATTCAGCGATATTGCTAACGGCGCCTCGGGGCATTAGTTAAGGACTAAATACATTTCCTAAAATAGTATAAATTTTGGAATGCATGTCAAAATCACACGTTAATGTGTGTAATTAATGTTTATATTCATTTAATATTTCCACTTTTAGTTTTCTTATCTAACGCCCTAGGGGCGCTCGTTAGTTTTTGCCTTGCTTTAAAATTTAAACGGTTGACTACTGGAAACTAATTGAATGGATAGGGGGTCATCTCCAAATACTCAAATAGGATCATGCATGTATGATGTATGAGCTCATTTTTTATACAAGTATTTTTTTTACAAGCAAAAAAAAAAAAAAAAAACAATGGGTCTTGTTGTATTTGTGTTAACTCCCCCTACAAAAATAAAAATTGGATTTACCTTAACGTTTTTTTTAAATGAGGGAATTTACCTTAACTTACTATGGTCTTGTTTGGAAATTGGCTTTACCAAGTGGATGTTGACTTTTATTAAATTAATTTACTAATCACCTCTCAATTAATAATGATAATAAATGGAAACAAGTGAGGAAAAAAAAAGCTTACTAAGATTATTTAAGTCATTTTATAAAATAGCAGCCAATTAAAAGCCAATTTTTCCAAACATGTTTCTAAAATAAGAATAGTAAAACAACCAATAAATTCTGCCAAATAAAACAGTCAGTCAAACCAACCAGAAAAAACAACCACAACCAATAGCCAAATTCCAAACAAGACATATAACTTTTTTTAAATCTAACTTTGTATGATCAGTGTCGTGATATGTGATACTAGAATTTTGAGCACGCGATGCGTCATGCGTGCATGTGTATATTTTACAATGTATTAAAATCAACGTCCAAAAATTCATTATTTTTAATTACATAATATATCATAATTTTTTTAAAGCACCCTAATTAGTGAATAATTTTTTTTATAGTAATTAGCAAATTAAATGGCTTAATAAGATTGTTTTATAACCCATGATATTACGGTTGTTAAAAAGTTAGTTACAAAAATAGTGAACTTGGTCATTTATTAACAAACTGAAGTTTTTATTCAACTACAATTGTACTATAATGTATATATGTACATACATGTTCATCATATTACATAAGATTAATATATACTCCATACTAAAATATGTAAATAGTATTGATGAGATCTTGGCCTCATAATTACAATAAAATTATTGTGGACAATATGTTACAAATTTGAAATCTCACATCTCAATTTTATATACCTACCACCCTTATGGATCATTCATAAGGGGAAAAAATATTAAAATATATATTGTGTTCTTGTATGTTTTAAGATGGGGAGTGAAATGTGGTTTGTATAGTGGGTTGTACAAATTATCAATTTAACAATCCTATTGTAATTAGGCTCTAGATTCATTGCATCTACATATAAATGACATTTATTATAATCATTGTCTAGATTCAATGTATTTTGTATTGATGGACATATAAATGACAGTGATTTAATGTTAATTAACGGTGACGTTTTGGTCACTAATTGTAATTCTAAGAAATTAATCTAAATAAGTTTGATTGATTGATTGATAAATAATGGTTAAATTTCTTTTGTTAAAATATTCAAATTATTTACTCAAATTTGCATGCATTGATTTATGTATTAATGGCTTAAGGTTTTGTTTTAACATGATGTTTGAATTATTTTTTTAAAATTAATTTCATTAAAGGTAATATTGTAAGTTCATAGAGGGGACCGGGGACACAATTGCTCCCCCTTGGCTTATATAATAGAGATTTGTAATTTTTAAATTATATTCTTTTAAAACAAAATCCTTTTTTATCCAGTCACATAACATATTAAATTTAAAAATAAAATAAATATAACTATGATGATTTGGGCGTTTTCAACAATAATAGCGATAAAAGTAGCGCTTAGCGTTGTAAGTAGCTGGTAGATAAAACGCTAAACTCGCTAGTAGGTAGCAGTGGAAGTAGAGATTAGTGGTAAAAATTCAATTTTTTAACATGAGTGTATTTAACTATTTATAGTAATAGTAGTGGTTATATTTATTATTTTATTATAGTACATGTCCGGCCCTCTTCCTGTGCAAGCTGACCCTTGGCACAGGGCCCCCAGTTTTATGGGGCCCCAAATTAAAGCCCAATCTAATTGAAATGTTTTTAAAAAAACAAAAGTCTAACAAGCAACACGCAATCATGCAATACTCTGGTTCTTTCATCTCATTCATTACTAAATTTTCATTAAGTTTCTTATTTTACTCATTTTTTTTAGTAATTACTTCACCTTCCTCCTTCAATTTTCAATGAAAGAAATAATTTCTCTTGATTTTTCGTTTTTTATAAATACGATTTTTATATTGAATGATGAGATTCGATACAATATGAAGACTTGGTTGATGAATTTGCTTCCAAAAGTGTTAGAAGGAAAGCTCTTTTTCAATAACTTGAAGGTTTAAATTGGCATGGAGTTATATTTGATGCTTTTAATGATTTAAATAAAAGTTTGGGTACTCAATTATATACTCCATATGTTCTTGTAATGTGATATTCTTTTAAATAATGTTTAAGTGAGTGTTTTATAATTATATATATGTATATATTAAAAAATCCAATTAGAGCCCCATTTTTATAGATCGAAATAGAGCCCTGTAATTTATCGGGACGACCCTGCTATAGTATAAAGTTAATTACCAACTAATTTGAGTATATTTTATCATATTTTACTACAATATAGATTACTCTCCAAAATTCACTAATTTGAGTAGATTTTATCAAAGATTACTATTTTTAGCTTCTTATTCATAACCCTTTACTACTTTGTTTTTTTGACATATTTTTGTAATATTAAAATAAGGTGTGTCATGAAAAAGTTTGAGGGTTTTGAGTTTTTGGGTAAGCTTATCATTGTAGAGTGGTTATTTAAATTAAAGAATGATAAAGGATAAAGTGAGTGGAAAATGATGTGACAAAAGGAGAAAAAGAGAGAAATTAAGAGTAAACTGACCATAAGTATGGTCTAAATATAGTTTGGGCATTCACAATAGTTCAAACTTCTAATAGGTTTGAACTCTTACCATATCACTCTTAGACAAACCACCCCTCCCATAACAAACCCCTTACCAACAATAGTTCAAATCTTTTAGAAGTTTGTTGGTGGGATCATTATATATCCATATTTTACAAAAAGAAAAAGAAAAATAAAAGTAAAGAACAACTTTTACCTAATTTCATTTTATTTCTCTTTTTATTTTACACCTCATATCCCACCTAAATTCCACCTCACCCGTACAAACCCCTCCCAACTTTCAAACTCCACTAACTTTCCCAACAATAAGGGGTCCATTCAAACTTTACACATCACCTACAAATGCCATGACAAATTCCTTATTGTGAATGCCCTTGGTAACATTTCAAGTAACTAACTGCCATTTGACCGTTCAAAAGCCATTAATATGAGTTGTGTTAATATTTTAATCAAAATAATAGTGTTTGTACTTTGTACCCACAAGTTACGTTTCTTGTTCAAAGTATGAGAACATGAATTTCTTAGAATCGTTGGATGTTGGCCTCAGTTTTTTTCCTGAGAAATGAATCCAACGGTTGTCATTCATGTATCCGTGACTCAAATTATTAACCAATCACAAATTAGCTATAGCATGGCACGGATTCCTTCAATATCTATCTTTTCTGCCTGGATGGATGACAACCATTGATAAATGATGCTGAAAAATCAACAATATTCGATTAAGGGTTTGAGGGTTTAGGATTTGGGATTTGGGGATTTGAGGGTTTAATTGGGGTTTAGGGTTTGGAGGGAACCCATTTGTTAGGGCAAGGTTATCTCAAGACTCAAGATTTTCCTCCAGACTGTGCCACGTCAGATTTCCACTATCTTTTTACTTTCCAATCTCACATCAAGACTCTCTATTTTTTTACACTTTATCCTAAGACTTCATCTAAGACTCTCTTTATTCTTTAAAAAAAAATTGATAAAAAAGAAAAAGTAAGACTCAATATAATTTGGACAAGTGTCCAAGATGAGTCTTTATAAGTTGAGTCTTTTATTTTAAAAACTCTACCGAAGACTCTAGTGGGTCTTAAGAGACATTATCCCTTCATTCCCTTGAGACTTCGGAGAGTCTCATATAAAAACTCATCTCAAGACCCCCAATAATTTCAGGATGGACTTTATTTCGGGATTTCCTAGTGTGAATGGGCAACAATCTGTAATGGTGGTCGTTGATAGATTCTCCAAGTATGGGCCACAATCTGTAATGGTTTGGCTAACTACTACAGAAAGTTCATCAAGGGATATTCTCAGAAAATTTCATCACTCACTGATCTGTTGAAGAAAGGGCAGACATGGGCATGGACAGACAAGTGTCAAGAGGAGTTTGATAATTTGAAGAAGGCTGTGTCATCTGAGCCCGTATTGAAGTTGCTAGAGTTTGATAAACCATTTGAAGTGCATACTGATGCGTCTGGGAGAGCAATAGGTGGAGTTCTGGTCCAGGAAGGACGCCCAATTGCTTTCGAAGGGCGAAAGCTCAAGGAGGCAGAGGAAAAATACGCCACCCACGAGAAAGAAATGCTTGCAGTTGTCCATTGCCTACGGATTTGGAGACATTATTTGTTGGGTACCAAGTTCGTTGTGTTGACCGACAATGTGGCAAATACGTTCTTCCAGTCACAGAAGACATTGTCACCTAAACAGGCTCGTTGGATGGAATTCTTGGAGGAATACGACTTTACTTGGTAGCATAAGCCCGGATGACACAATTTTGTTCCAGACGACACAATTCTGTTCCGGATGCCCTCAGTCGTAAGACGCAAGAGATGGTTGCGGCCATTACTGCTGTGGAGTCTGACTTCGCACAGCGTGTTCGTGAGGAATGTAAAGGAAATGCTGAGTACCTTCAACTCTGCGAGCAGGTTAAAGACGGTTCTGTGCGGAGATACTGGATTGAGGATGGGCTGTTACTTGCACAAGGGGAGCCGTTTGTATGTTCCATCAGGGAAGTTGCGCCATGAATTAATGAGGTCGGTTCATGATTCTCTTTGGGCAGGCCATCCGGGAAGGGAGCGCACCCAAGCCTTGTTGGAAAGAAGTTACTTCTGGCCTAAAATGAGAAACGAAGTGGAGGCGTACGTGAAGTCTTGTCATGTGTGCCAGTTGGACAAGACAGAGAGAAGGAAGGAGGCAGGTCTTCTGCAGCCTCTTTCCATTGCGGAAAA
>SNQN01010671.1:0-21213 GCA_008642245.1 Bassia scoparia | reverse complement strand
GATTTTTTGCTAGTTCTATTTGTACGAGTAACATGATCTTTGAGTGTTATTGAACCCATATTTTTTTATATGATATATTGTCTCTTTATAATAACAAACATACTTTTTGGCTTTGGACTTTTCATCTGTGTCACGGGCTGTCACCATGCGTGATTATTTTGGGACTGAATGCTTTTGTCACATTTCTAAGTTTAACACATTATTCTGAACTTGTTTTTAGAGAAAGTTTTTCCTGTTGTCATTCTTTTTGGGGTTCCCATCTTAAGCTGTACCCTTTTTATTATGATTTTGGTTCTACTGCTGCTTAATTCTATAAATCATCTGTTTATGAGTGGTTTTTCTCTTTTTTGTTTTTGCAGGTCCTGGACACAGCTCACCAAGTGGGAAGATATTCTTTGCTCAACCGCCCGATTTGCCTTAAAGGAAATGGCCAGTCATTGTTGAAGCTCTTCTGATGGGAAAGCAGCAGAAAATGTCCATTTGATGACGGCCCAGAGACAAGAAAGCTTACTCAGCCTATGCTTTCAAAAGTTGACCATGAGCCAACAAAGCAGTCCTTCAGACAAGGTAATTATGGTTTACTTAATCATTAGTATTGAAACTATTGATCATCCCATTGATTTTTTCTTTTTCTCAAAAATTTCAATATTTAATTACTACATGCTTCTTCAATCTGGTATTGCAAATTGGGTTTACAATATATTCAGGCCTGAGAAACTATCGAAATAAAACTATAGTAGTGATTAATGTCTAAATCTAGAGTTTCAACTATTAATTGATTCATACCCCATTTTGTGAACGATGTAGCAAACAAGATTTATTTGATATTGTTTTGTACTTAGTCTTCAAACAAAATAAACTTATAAAGGTTTTTAAGGAAACAAGCAACAATAATAGGAGGGAGACTGGGGAGAGCAATTTTTTGTTGTTTTTGGCACGTAAAGGTTGTAAACTAGTGAAGGATAGTAGATAAATGATTGTTTGGAAAAAGTTTACTCTCAATAAGTGAAACAGTTTTGTAGTAATGGTTAGATGTCTAACACTGTGGAAACTGGAAGAGTGAAATGTCTCCCTTTTTCCCTGGTTCCATCCATACAAGGGGAAAAAATTGTCAAATAATACCTGCACAACTACCCAATGCCCATCGATGAGGTTGGGGGAACTGAGATCAAACCAAACCATGTGTGAGATCAATTGTGTGATTAACTAAGCTCATACTTTGATTCTCTTCATGTGTTTGATAATCCAAACTGTGTCAGCTGTATTTACTTTGCTGTAATTTGGTGATTGTATCATTTGAGAGCTTTTCGGGGAAAAAAAACTGTTTTTTTTTTTTCTCGTCTTTAGCCTAAATTGAAATCGTGAGCAGGCAGGAAATCCTTTTCGATGAAAACCATGTGGTTCCCGTGTACAAGACATTGCACCTGTTAATCCTGCACCTATGCACTGTGCTGCGAATACCAGCAGCACCCTCAGCCTTTAAGCTTCCAGGGGTCATGACTATGGGTTCAGTAGCCTTACAATAGAACTAGCAAAAAATCAGGCGTCATGACTGTGGTGGGTTCAGTAACCTCACAGTCCATTGCATTGACATAGGTTCATAGCACACTGCCACTTTTATASTCACATAAAAGTCTAACAATGACTTTGGTRGCCCTGCTGTTTACACTTGAGTGATTTATACACTTGATGCCACATTTGGAGGCTAGATATTACAACAATGAACACAAGATTTAACCAACCATAAGTATTAARTAAAGAATATCTGAATATCAAATCGAGGCCTCATTGTCCACCACATTAAATCCCAAGTGACAATCTAGTCACTTGCCACATCATTCTCAATGGTACTTTGTGTTAACTATTGCGCAAGTGAAGCATTGAGATTCCACAATCGAAAGCATGTGTAGTAGGTGCATCTACTTCAGTTCTAATCAAGTGAAAACCTTTGTCATAGTGATATTTGAAATACAAATAAAAAGGATGAGTAACATACTGATTCAAGAAGTTGATTAACACTCAAGAGACTGGCATTTTCTATAGGCAATAGTAACTCCTGCTTAGGCTGATTATTAGGCAAAGAATCGTCATCAACTGTAAAGATTGGAAGAGTCTGACCCACAAAAAAAGATTATAACAAAAACAAGTTAGTCTCAGAATAAAAGGTAAAGACAATTGATATTTAGCAAATGAGTAGGTTCAGCAGAGTCAATACTTCATCCTGGCATACACTTGGTCGAGCATCCACTTCATATATTTTCGATGGATTCTCAAACATCTGGGCCCCCAAAGGACACACATCATCTGGCAAAAATTCACTAAGCAATTTCTCCCTCACGACACATATTTCAGCCTAAATAAAAAACCCACAAGTCATAAGGTTGCAAGTAAAAAATCAACCATTCAATAACATGAAGACTCCATAATGRTTCATATTTTAACTTACATCCTTAATCTTTTCAAGACTTCTAATAATTTCAGCAGCAAAGGATTCCCTGGTTTGGTCATCTGTGATTATGATTTCTGATAGGAATCTTGAAGCGGAACTATCATCCTCCTTGGACCCAAATTTTATAGTGGCATTTTTATTGACAGCCTGCAATTTGCTATCTCCAACCAATACTCAAAAATGATCAACCTGTAAAAAGAGCATGTAACCCTCAATTCAAGCATAATGAAGAAGAAATGAGACCTACATTAGCAAATTCGAACGATTGAAAATTATAATATATACCAATTTATTTCATGGTCGCCTTGGCACAAAGAGACAAGAGGTTGAATATCATCAACTTTAGCTGAGAAGATAATCATTACTTGTGCAGGTGAAGAGCATCGACGACGAGATGGTGGAAGAGAGCCCACAGAACAACGGACAAAACATCGGTGCCATATTCTTCTTCCTCTTCATATGATCATTGCATCACTTAATAAATCACCAGAAAACAAAAGAAACTTCTATGTTTTGCACTACTTCAGTACCTCCCTCCTCCTCCACTCTTTTATCCTTGCAAAGGACGATAAAATATGCATAACAACAAGAAGGCAAAAAATATGCACTTAATATTAAAAGAAAAAAAAGAAGGGAAAAAAAAAGACTCACTAAATTATTTCACATGTTTAAAGCTCATATTTTGACATGTATCAGACGTTTACCCTTTTATAATTATGAGTTGACCCTTTCTTTATTCTGTCATTATAGGTGAGAAGCACTGTGAATCCAAATTGTGTATATAGTATTCTATCAATATGAATATGCATATAAAGATGTCTAGTGGAGTTTGCAATTGTCATCTTAGGAGTGTTCAATTTAGATATAAAACTCCTTTCATACTATGTAGTTTCTCATTTATATAATTCTTGATTCTTTCCACTTTGCATCAGGCATTATCCCTTTGAGGTAAAATGGCCAAACAAATATACTTCCTCCGTTTTTTTTTAGTTGCCATTGTGAAAAATTCGGATAACCGAGGCACAAATTTGTGAATTGATGAGGTGTATTAGATGGTTATTATAATAATGTAAGTGGGGTCCAAAAAAGAGAGAAAAGAAGTTAAAGTAAGTGTATTGATGAATATTTTAAATGGAGTAAGTGGGAGAAATTATGTGACCCCACAAAAAAAGTGATTGAAGATGGATTAATGAATATTTTAAGTGTGGTCCCAATCCAAAAAAGGAAAAAAGAAGAGGGTGCATCTTTGGAAATTTCCTAAATGAACAATGGGCAACTAAAAAAAAACGAGAAGTATTAAAAAAGATATCCAATGAACTATGAAGAATTAAAACCAGTTAAAAAACAATATAATACCACTCCTTCTGATAGAGAAATGCCTCTCAATGAAAATGAACTGAAAACTACCGAAAAGTGCCTCTTGGCAGATCTCACAAGTCAGACAATGGTCAAACAAGGTTTTAGATGCAAACAGAAGACATGTTGGAAACTATTAAATAAAAATAAATAGAGAGACATTCTGATAGAAAAACAAATAGCAACACAGTAAACAGGATTCACAAATAATGATATGTCGTGTACACTAAAATAATTACTAAAAAGATTTATAGAAAAGTTTTGATGGAACAGATAGCTCCACGATAAATAAAAAATATTCCCAGAATACAGAACGGCTATGTTTGCTGTCCATTGCCTAAAAAATAAAGTGTGCTAATATTGAAGACAGTCTAGCAATTTACAAATCACACTGTGCGAGAATATAGCAAAAACCAAGCTGTATGTCATGAGCAATTGCCTCAAAGTTTTCAGGTCATATTTTCAGAGAGATCGATTGCGCCCATATTGACGACAAAAGAGATGATCTGTCGGCTGCTCAGCCTTGAGTGCTTTCCTGTTATTGTAATATAAAACTATCGAATTACATAATAGTTTTAGACTTTTAGTAAGAGACAATTCAATATCAAATTGCCTAACCAAATTGAAAACCATATTCTAGGAAACTACACACGATATATAAACCAGAATAAACAAGAGAGACCATACTTTATGACTTGCTTACAGTACCCAAATTCTTACAGGCATTCCTCCGTCATACTAAGATTGCAAATTTGACCCAAACACTCTCTCCGAGAATGTATATGATTACTATATCTTTTTGAAGTTTTCCTAAAAAATTATATGAGATTAATATTTTTATAGCACATTCATGACAATTCAAACAAGATATTAATAGGAATTACGGCAAAGTTGTAAGTTGACTCCCAAAATAGAATTGGTGATCTTAGTGGAAAGAGGAGTATAAACAACAAAAACAGTATGAAAAAGCAAGAAAAAAGTGGAAACGAAAGTATAGATAGTATTACCACATGCTGGTTCAAGCTGCTCAGAGAATTTCCGCAGTTGGTATAATGCACAGGGTTCTGAAACTAGATGCTCGACTGTAGGATGACTTCAATTTTATTGAGCATCCCACCGCTACTTATTTTCCCCTCAACAGGAATGTTCTCTTTCGATTTTGGATCTTTCTTTGCGTAATTTATCCAAACAGCGCAGCAGAGGAAGAAAACACTGATCACGTTCTACGAAAGAGACCTTGGAATATGAGCAGCCTTTCCTCTCAGAGTCCATCAGCAGATTGACGAGAGCACTGACGTATGGTCAAGAACAACAGAAATATACGATGAGCATAATTTCTAGTTTCATATTTTGGTGAACCATTGCTGGAAGCAAATGGTGAAACAGAGCCTCTGGAAATGCCTGCGGAATTGAGTGCTGTCTTAAAATTTGAATATTGACAAAATTGCTCAAGAAACCAGCAAGCTGAAAGTCCACATATAATTGTTTTTAGTTAACCTTGTTCTGATATGACACATTTGGTAAGAAGCTACAATTTGTGATGTCCGGAACAACAGCTGCAATTGTCGTCCTGCTATAATGTAATGCCAGAAATATTCTCTAGCATGACGGCCATAATATCAAGTATTGGGCCTGCATCTCCAACTGTTTATATCAACTTAAAATATTAGAACACAAATTCTTCAACTAACAACTCAAATGCAATGACACTCTGCAATAGCATCTAGAAAACGAATTTTTCGGCATAAAAAAATTACTATCTTTTAAAACATGAAACCCACCCAATCTTTGAGATCCAGGTTTGTCTTATTGCGTTGCATTGGAAATATGATAAATAATTATAAAATATAAAAGAGAAAGAAGGAGCTAAGTTAATATACCTTTCGGTTAATGTGTACGAGCACTCATCCACTAATTCTTAAATTGGTTTGTTAATATTTGATAAACTCAAAGCATTGGAAATCACAAGGTGAGCTGTGTATGCTTTGCCGCATAATCCAGTCTCTCATACTTCACAACAGACCAAGCCAAGAGACTGAGCCAACCTCAGGATTGCTCATGCCAACGGTGGTGGTCAGTTAACATGCCAGTCGATCTTCATGAAACTTGAGTACATTTTTTGGATCCAAATGCTTACAGTATTGACATAAAAAGTGTGAGCTTGACTGTGAAATATTTCACCAACAAGTCGTAATCATTCACCTTGAAATAATACTACACAAGAAAAAAAAATTAGTCCATATTTTAAATCTTTAAGATGACTCCTAACTTCCAATCACCAGGCTGCAATATCCTTTAAGAAACTGACAAGCCTACGATGGTTTTCGGAGACCTATAATTTCCATTGTCAAAGAAACGGAACAAGATTCACAACAACGCCTTTACTGCAGTGGCTTCTGTTAACCACTACAGCCTATGCATGGCATCAACCCATGGTATCCAGAAACCTGGGTTCCTGGCATCTCTCCACTGTATGAACGAAAAACAAATGTCCACGTATAGATGAAGAGGGTAAAAACATAAGAAAGATTAAACTTGCTGCCCGATGAAATTTGAGGCGTCAGTAATTGAACTTCATTCACACTTTAATTCGCCTTTTATCTAAATCCTCCAAGTGAATGTGACGTTGAAATATCAATTGATAGTGATATATTCCTCAATTTTTTGAACTTCTTGCCCACCATTCCTTCAGACCCTGCTGTCCGTTATCATCCAAGGCTTGCTTTGAGGAGCACTAATTTCTAAGAGCTCGAAAAGCAACCTATTCAGGAATGCGAATATAATTTACAACATTATTGCTGGTATTATTAACTACTTTCATCAGTTTAAGTTAAAATTTTAAGCAGAGAATTGAAACTAAAAGATGGTCATACCATAGCTTGGTATGAAAACACATGAAAAGTTGCAACATGTCGTTTCAAAGTCAATTTCTCAATCTAAAAGGCAATACAATTACAATTGTAAAAGTTTGGGTGGAGAACAAGTTCAAAAGATAGAACTCAAGATCTTAAGCACTGGAAACAGTAGTCATTTTGCAGTCAAAGCTAGATAGCAGACAAATTTGCACGCATTATAGGCGGAAGGACAGTGTTATAAGACATAGAGAACCTAACACTTAGAAAATACCTACGAAGTTTAGGCACAAACACTAGTTCACAAAAAGGCATATGCGTCCCTTCAGTTCTGCATCATTTTCCAAATTACAGTTTATTGCACTGTTAGGTTTACTAAGGAAAAAAAGAAAGTTGAGGGAAGCTTTGAGGCAAGTGTAAAGCACTGCTATTTATCAACTCCGTTTCGTACAATTCTAGCCTACATAGCCATCCTAGCTTGCCTATACTTCAAACATTCGATACAACGATGACTATACAGAAAAAAAAGTAGGAAAACTTGATGGCAGTAAAGATGTTCGTTTACAGTTCTGCTTGCCTTAATTTAAGCTAAATCTACCTTAACATATTTTGATTACGACACAATGTATAAAGAACTTATTAAAAAAAATACAAGAGTGCTAGGTAAAAGCAAAAACACGTATCAATTAACATCTTCTCCCAACTTCTTATAACTATCAAATGAGAGAAGAAAAAACTATCCAGCATTCCAAATTGTCTAATATTAATCTTAGCCACATGCAAGGCGGTCACTATTTGTACAAGAGATAACAAACAGACTTCTATATGCTATACTATCCAAAATCTGCTAGCAGATATTAGAATTTCTCCATGAACCAATATCTGCAAAAACAAAAACTAAATTTAGCACAAGACAGGGGACTAAAGTGGCTAGTATTGCCTCTGTGACACGGAAAAAAGCTAAAGTGAAGCAAAGTGAAGGAATGTAAATTTTGACTCTTAAAAATTAATAAGCGAGAAGAAAAAATACGAAACAAATTTAATTGTGCATCATACCATTCAAGAGTCTGCAGCCAACTGCTCGAAGACGAAATTCCTTTTTCACTCTTCCCAACTTCCTTGGCTAACAGACCAGTTTTGGAATAACAATCTTCTAATGCTTGAAGATGAAAGCCATCTCTCTGGACAAAATAAAACCCAGAAAAAAAACAAATTAATGCCCTAACTAGTAGATCAGCATAGCAAATCACGCACTCGTGAACTAAGCTAATGCTAGAACAAATGAAGTGCTTACATGTCACCTACTATTTACAAAGAGCAAAAAGAGCATGTGGCATCCTATGGTTCGCCACTGTCATCCTGCCCCATTTGATCCAACCAAAAGTGCAGTACTTAACGAAACTTGCGGCAAACAAAGGCCTGCATGTAGAACATCCACTCAATCCAACAGCAATATAACACCCATTTCACAGACACCACTACAATGTTTGACACTCCACACAGCAAATAATGGCGATCAATGAGCCAAACATACACACGCATTACCAGCAGTCCCATCTTATGTTGAAACTTAAATAATGGATCCTAGAGTCCAAAACTATGACCTATATATGCTTATTGCTTCAGATTTGAATAACCACATTGTAACAGGCAATCATAAAAAATCACTCTAGACATCAAAAACTGCGTATACGAGAACTGCACACAAAACACAATCATTACATGATGAAAGCCCAGATGACGCACCTTTGAATCCAGTTTAATAAATATCTAATTGGATTCTCCAAAATAAATGAGAGAAGAGAGAAGGAAGAAAGAGGAGATAAGAGACGAGATGAGTATAGTCAAGTGACAAGCCACACGTAACCATCATAACAAAGAAATAAAACTTACATTTGATCTTTGCAAGTACGAGTATCTTCTGTAGAAGAATGACAATTTCACAGCAATTCGAAGTTCTATTCGTTAACTCCTGTGTAACCACGTCTCAAGAGGTACTTGGTAGTCTACAACGAAATGCAGTAATGAACACCAATAATGCAAAATGCAGAGCTGATCATTATTATTATTAACTTCTAGAACACTAGATAAGTTGACAGGTTGTTAAGGATGAGAAATAGATCAACAACATCACAACTATGATGCTGAATCATGGCTTACAAAATGACTGTCATGCCATATTGGATGTATATTTAATTAAAAAGACTATAAGAATCACCACGGCCAGAAAAATATAACAGCTGCTGAAAAACCAAAAAAACTTATCAGCATAAAGAAGAATACAGGTCACTAAATCATATAGCACCAAATATTTCACATAACTGGATAGAAGCATGAGAATTCATCTGTGGGAAGAGAACAATGACAGTGCCGGACCATGACAGTTAGAAAAGAAGATAACGTGCAACGTAAAAACGTGATAGAATAATATTTACCTAACTTATCAGGAGCACATTATCACGAGTTGATGTAAAAATTAGAAAAAGTCAAATCAATGCTAACCAAACAACTTGGAAAATGGAACAAGCAGAGATACAAGTTCCAAAGACTCAGGGCTTGTTTGCTACCACGGATTGCTAACTTAATCTATCGTCCTTAGTCATTCAGTCTGTTATCCAATATCAATATAAGTGATTGAGTATAGAAACCTCAACCTCAAAGGAACATAGAATCCCATGACAAATACCACCATGACATAGAAATGCATGGCTTCCGGTATAGCCATAGGGCTTTTTGAAGAAGAAAGGGAGTGACATTTACGAAGACTTTCTGCAGGTTAGTCATACCTTCTGGGATCGCAAGAGGATTTCTTTTGCACATAATTCACAGAGCTTCTATCATCAATCGATTGGTTCTCCATCCTATCAAAAAAAAGTATGGTTAGCAATTATTTTAAATGACACCTTGTATGTGTAATTATTAATAAGAACAAGAGGCATTTTCTCAGAACCTTGAAACGGAAAAAGCACCAATGCAAAATATATTGTGCAGAGGTGATAGCAAGTTATGTATTATAAATCACAGGTTGCCTCTTTACCTAAATACATCACGAGATGTATACAGCTCCCATGTCACAGATAAGATTAGACGCAAAGAATATATTATTTCTACGCATAAATTGAAAGCGCGTAGCTTAAGCATCGTCATAAGTAGTCTAGCCAGATTTAGGACATCAAAAAAATTGGAGAGGCATTTAGTTATTCTAATGCTACATGAAGACTACCCGTAGCAAGAAAGTAGTGCGAGAGGAGAATATCTAATACTACCTTCCAGAGTTGCCAATGTGGTTAAATCTGAATTGCGCAATGGCTAAGGCAAGTCCTATCCGCCTAAGCCTGTGGTGCACGTGTTACTGAGATTCTTGCACTCCTCACACTCTCATCAGGTCATTGAAACGCAGTAACCAGTGTTTCAAAGATTGTGCACCAACTGAAGCTCTAACAATGGTTGTCTCACCAAAGAAATGATTCCTGGTGTCTTTAATTTCTGGCATTATTTGTCTTGCACTTTCCTCTCAGTTAATTTTTTGAATCAAGCTGAGTTGCATTGATAAAAAAAAAGCGCGCGGAATTCCGATATATTTGAAGTGGTTTCCGAATCGTTATTTGAATCATTCGTATCTTTAAATGGAGTTGGCTACATGGATGAATTTGTATGTTCCCTTTGTTCCCTTCTCTCTAATAGCTCTCATTCTCCTTTATACTTTGTGTCTAAATTCACTGAATAGAGCATTAATTCTATGTCTCTGCTATAACAAATCTATAAATTCTAGTAATTGCCATGAAGCAATATGATAATGCAAATAATGAGCTAACTGAAATATTGTGAAGCTATCACAAAAAAATTTAATAAGAATCAATCACACATTAGTGTAGCCAAATGTACTATGTGCACCAGCTATTTGCTCAAAAACTAACTTGTAGCAGTATGTATAGAAAGTGATTTATTGGATACGAATATGAAAAATAATTGCATAAGTACCGACTGGACGAGAACTACTATAAATTAGATCAATCACAGTGTGAGAATAAGTGACTGTGAAGCTTAGAATTTATATGGTATATTCACAGATATGCTAAGTTTTAGAATAATGTTGGAGTGTAATACAAATAGTTAAAACCTATTGGATCGGATCGGGGATATCCCAGCAGAAAAAGGGAGCTGCAACAGGTTGTAATAGTGTTTATGGAATGACAACGGTAACTTAGCTGTATAAGCAAGGAGGTGATAGTTGGAGGTATCATGGTGATTATAAGCGCACTCAATAAGTATAGTTTTTAACAGATCTGTGCGACTTGCATCCATATCTAATACCTTATCCTAGAAGAAAGTTCTACATTTGGATGTCCCGGCACAAACAACAATGCAGAAAACACTAGCGAAGACTAAAGATATATTCGACAGTGAAAAGCTACAAATCAATTTAAATCGATAATGTCATGAAGTAACTCATGGCATTAATCTATACAGCTGAATTTGACGAAGCTGGTGTCTCCTTCATCCGCCTAGTTGCTCACTCTTACCACAAATTGTGTCGGGTGAATGAATTGTGTGCTAAGTGCTATAGTCGGATTCTCATGGGATTATTCACGTTTGTTAATTGAAAGGATGCATCTAGCATGAGACGCTAGCGAAGGTTATCAGAGGGCTAGGTCAGAATCAGAATCAATTAAAGTGTTCCGAGCCATGTCAGCTTCAGAGCCATCCGAAGCAAAGCTGGGTATTGTCGAAAGGTTAGTGTACGTGGACAAACGTGAGAAGGTCTCGTCTAAGAGTTGTCTCTTGTTCGGTAGCTAATACGAGATAAGATAAAGAGACGTCACGCAAGTTAAGGAAATGGAGCAGTGATAATAGGAGTCAGCAGAGAGCTTAATATAATTATCTAATATGGGAGAATGGTTAGCAATGATTGGATTTCGGTTTAGCCATTGAGATTGAAACAAAAAGTCTATACCGAACTTATCCCTGCGCTCTAACTATGTAATCTCTATATTGCCAAAGCATCTATTACCCAAGCACTATATTAATGCCGAATTGTGAGCCGATGTTATAGTAATACGTCCTCCCAGGACCAATGTGTAGTTAAATATCCATATAAATACCTCAGGTAATTTCTGACAGTCAAAGCAAGATGCTTAATTTTCCATGACCTACTTGAGGAAGTCCAATGCCCCTTAGTCAAGCGACTAGTACCAAAAGAAGTATAATTAGTAGTTAGAGAATTTGGTATAACCAATTTTAAAAACTTGAGTAATCAACCTATAACCTGGGTTTTGGGGGAATAGTATCCGTAATTTCAAGTTTTTGTAAACTTTCATCTGCATGCCTTTAGAAGAATCGCCATTTCGCAAAACCGAACAAATATATTGAAATGAAGAAGATCAAATGGCCATCCAACATGCTGGCAAATAACTGCTTGATATGCCATGTATTTAGCATCCAGAAAACCTCATACTTGTTTTTATACTCTCACACAATATTATACAATTATAAACATTAATTCCTAAAAGAAGGATGAAAAATTTCATTAATTATCTGTTTTTTCGACTATATTTACAAAATTATTATAAATAATAGTCATTATTTTTTTTTTTTTTTTATTTATATACGGAAGAAAAAATTATGAACCAAAACAAATTTTCAAAATTTAGATTGGGAAGCTCTTGCTCTCGTCGGACAAGCTAACATTTACAAGAATTATGGTCCATCATTTGAAAAACAAACAATTATTCAATAATCAAATGGTGTACATTCAAATTACATAAATAATCATCACCCAACACCATAAATAAGCATATAATGACGAATTTATATGGTGGTCAACTGGATGTTCATTTAGGTTTCAAAAAATTGAAATTTTTCCCCCATATTGCACATAAAACTCATGTGGTCAATATGATTATTCATTTTTAAGGATATAAATTGTATTTAAGAAAGAAAAAAGAAAATTCTACCAAATTAAATCATAAATTACCTCAGGATAGTTGAACGAGGCTCGAGAAAGCGTCAGACTAGGGCAAAATTGCACAAAATTTAGACATTCGTCATCTGGGAATTATGATCTCCTTTCTTCAAATCTCTTTCCCTTAATTTTTTTCCTCTTTTATTTATATGAACAAAAATAAATATCTCAATTAATTGTCAAAATTTATTGGATTCTAATTTTTTGCTATATTTTCCAAACAAAACGAAAAGTTTTTTTTTTTTCTCTTTTTTGATAAGAAGGTCGACAAATGTCCTAACGGTAAAGTATTGACTTTCTCTGTTAAGATAAGTTTTGGTCTATTTACAGTTTGCATTCAATTTGGCAAATTCACTTTTTTCCATACGTTGAAATATTTGGTTTTTTCGAATCTTTTTTGAGCTTATTTTAATGGTGAGGTGATCTTTATGATGTTAAAATTCATTGTCAATTTAAGACTACCAATATTGTCACTTTTCAGACTGGTAAGGCTGCTAACCACACCAATGCGGCGAGAATGGTTTGAGCCGGCACTGTGCAGGTGGTGACATGTATTGGCTCTACTCTACTGCGATTTATTAGTCCAAATTGGATTAACGACAAATCACACTTAAGTCTAATGTCTTTTATTGAAAAAAAACATTTTGTCGATCCTAGATTAATATCAAACATTGATTGATGGAGTTAAGATAATTAGGAAACTTTTTTAGTTTTTTTTCACGTTGGGATGAACTTTTTAATTGTGCACTTTTAAGGACCTATAATTGATTTCGTAAGGTTTACTCATTTCAACACTAATCTAAATAAAAAAATGTTTTATAAATGAGAAAAATATCTTTAAGCATTAATCAAACCAGTAAAAATAATTAAAAAAAACTAATTACAAAAAATTTAACAGGGAGTACATGTAATCTCCTATTATATTGTTTCAATACCAAAAGGCTTAAATAAAGGAAGTCAACTCAAACCCACAAAATGAATATCTGACTTTAATCCAATACCAAACCACAATTTGCAAGATTATCTTAGTTGCTATATAGTCTATAACTAGAACTAAAATGGCAACTAGTAAATATTTAATTTAACAGTATTTTTTTGTTGGTAATGAATTGTGTATGTGTAATTGTCTATCTATACAGATTAATGATTACTTGGTTTAAGAGTAACGGTGGCACGACATAGTTCCTATCTCAGAATTGTCCGTGAGGATGGTGAAATACCAAGATAATAACTTAGTTGTGAGACTTGTCCTGATAAGCAGAAATGTAGTTGCACTATACCATAATGACTGCTAAGAAGCTACTTTTATTCAATAAAATAATAACATGAGCATGCAGCATGGTTTTGAATATAACAATTAACTCTTTTTCCTTTTCTTTTCTTTTCATACTTTTTTGGATTTCATATTTAATTAAGTTTAACTATGGTTATAAAAAAACATCGGAAATTCATTTAGGGTAGCAAAGGTGAACAAAAAGTTAAAGGTCCAAACGGTGAAAACTAAAAGTTTGGGGTCTTGATGTTCTTAACTCATTAATTGAAGAAGAGTGATAAGATAATGAAAGTGGATCCAACTCAATTTTGATGAAGTACTTGATGATAGTGGGCCTGGCTGCAGCTGCTTGGTGAAATGTTTACGAGATAATGACTAACTGATGAGCATATTATCCGACTCGAAAACTCATGATAAGATGAAAAATTAATAAAATACTCCTGTAGATTACTTGCATAAATTGCTTATTATTTTGGTGAAGTAAAATTAATTGTTTATATTAGTTACAGATGTTATTAGTTTTTAGGGTTGTTTTAGTTTTATTTTTTTTATAAATGGTTATTATAGATTTTATTTTTATTTTTTATATCTATATTTTGTTTTAATATTTTTTTTTTTCTTTGTATTGTTTTTATTATTATTTTTAAAAATATGTTTTTTTCTTTTTTTAATTATTCTTTTTTTTTTTTTATTTTTTTTTTTTTGTTTTTTTTTTTTTTTTTTATATATTATTATGTTTTATTTTATTCTTTACTTTTATTTTTTTCAATTTGTATTTATATTATTTTCTTTTGTAATTTTTATTAGTTTATTTTTTAATCTTGCTCTTTTGTTTTTTTTTTTAATTTAGTTTTATTTTTCTTCTTTACTTTCTAATTTTTAATTTCGAATGATTTTATTGTTATTTTTATTCTTTATTATCCTTTTGTTGTGTCTATTTTATTTGCGTGTTTTTGTTTTTTTTTATTTTTTTCATCATTTTTTTCTTGGTTATTTTCTTTTATTTATTATTTTTTTTAGTTTTTTATTATTTATAAGACGTTTTTTTTTAAATTTGGTTTTTTGTGAATAAACTGACAAACGCACGTGCAATTTTTTCATAAAAGTGGGATAACCTTTTAAACGATTTTTTCCCCTCGAATTTCTCTCTAACTTTTGCCAGTCAGATTCGGTAGCAAATCGATCGCTAAATTGTTCAGCCGACCGAAATTTCGGTGTAAAAAATTAGACGACGAAGGGAAGGTGACCACGTTTTGCGACCATTTTTTAGTGAATAATATCTTAGATAGATTAGGCGCGTTTGTTAGATTAGATTTCGGTTAGTTAGAGTTTAGTTTTGGCCCGTGTGATTAGTCCGGTAGGGTAGAATTTAAATAGAATTGTTAGGATATTTTAGGATATTATTAGTTAGATATTTGATAAATTTATATCTTTCCTTCAATATCTGAGTTAGTTTTAGAATTTATTTATGGAAAAATTGGTTGATTCCTCTTTGTTAATTCAGAGAAATCTTATGAGTTGTGGTTGGTCTCAGGAATTCAACGTATTAGCTACATTGTCGGTTGCCTTTTTGGAGCTGTTTCACTTTTTGAGTTAAGAACATCTTAAATCCTTTAACAGGTCGAAGTATTTGCAGTTTTTAAACACAAACAAACACTCGTTCTTTTCCACTCTTTTCTCTGATTTGTGAGGATCTTTCCTATAATCACATCAACATAAGGACCTTTTTTTTTTAGTAAAAAGGTTCTTGTTCACTATTGAAGATTCTTTACAAAAGACAGGTCAACGAAAGATACTCAAGTTACTCAAATTGCCTTAAAACCATTTTTTAAGGAGAAAGTGTAAGATAGTTATCCATTGTAATTCGGTCCTTTGTCGGCCATTGTTCGGTCGAGCCAGTCTCTTATAAATCCACACAATGGTATCAGAAGCCAGCGATTTTCAGGGTATCAAACCAGGGTTTTTGGTAGGTTTCTCCAAATTTTTTAGTCCCGGACACACACACAACATGGATCCAGAATTGCTGACTATTACTTAAAACGATTGAGAACAAGATTCGAAACAAAGTAATAAGGATGGAGAACTAGATGCACAAACAAAGTAAAAGACATGGAGTATATAGATGCCAAACAATCACACGCATAGAATCAACTTTAAAGAAAAGCAACCTCAATACTCACAAACAGTCCATTGAATGGATGCAAAATATTGATAAAAGCGCATACAGGATATTTTGATTCTATTCAAAGGCCGATGAGGACGAGAAAGGCACCCATGTTGAAAGGCTCGACATGATGATGTCAATTAAAATCAAGAATCACATTATTTCGGAATTTGATGGTATCACTGAGCCAGAGCAACTCCACAATTGGAAAGGCAGCTAGATCGTTAAGTTTGCTTCTAAGATAATGATGATGTTACAGTCAGGGTAGAATGCAAGATTAACGAAGCATGCATCCTATGGTCGACCAGTGCAACAATACCTAATCCTCTGGAAAACAATTAATAGGAGAAGTCATCAGCAAGTTTGTTCTATGGATTCGAGCACCAAAAATTAACCCAAAGTTGACTTCTTCTAATTCAAGGCAAAAAGTTCGTTCGCGACATTAAATGTAGGAAGTTTGAAAGACTCACCTTTCTTTGTGAGATTCGTGGAGAAAGATACACAAAAGAATGGCACATTTTCAATGAGGAAATAAACGTACATATCTAATCCACTTGAATTGCAAAACTTTACTGATTTTGAGGAAGTATCATAAGGTAGAAAAGATAGAACGAAATCTTGCATATAGTCAACGACCTATTTTGCAAGGGAATCAATCCTCGACCATATCTTCTGTTTCCTACTCCCACACCAATTTCGAAGGGTGAACGCACCCATATCACCAAGGTCAAACATTGATATGGAGACCGACGAAGGTTTCAATTGACAAGGGCGAGGTATCTAAAGAAAGATTGTAATATAGAAGGCTTGACAATGCAAAATCTTCAAGAAGCTGAGTGTTAGACCAAGAAACCCCAAGAAAGATCTCCAACGAAAATCTTGATCAGAATTTGATTGCTCACTGCATGACGACGCTCACCTGCTTGTTATGGCGAATCTTGCATTCTCTAATGTATGGGAGTGGTGATCTTTCAAAACGGGAAGAAATTATTCTTGCAATTTGCAACTGCCAAGATAGGTTTGTAGTTTCATTCATTAAGGTTCTTGTACTAATGTGGCATCTCAAGCAATGGTGGACAATTGAATCTTGAAACGCGACACACCCCAAACCCTACAAGTTGAGTTTGGATCGATGATTCAAGTGGTCTTAACCTTCAAACGCAACTCATTGGGTTTTTCAACATAGGGAGACCGACCTTATAAAGATGAAAATTGTGCGATGTCCTTACTAATGATGCTTGCCATCTCTTCTTAGACGACCAATGGAAGTTTTGATAGGAAGATGATCATGACGATGAAACCTAATGTTATAGACAGTTTCCATAAACGAAGAAATACAAACGCATCCAGCACCAAGAAATCGATCCGTAGAGGGTATCAACACATACAAGAAAAGGTATTTCTACTTAATCTCTAAAGATATTCTTGCTGGAACTTGATACTTGAAAAGCGAGGATATTCTTCTTTGTTTGTCAAACATCGCTTGATTACTAATCTAATCACGCACATCTAATACACAATACTTGAGTTTCGGACAATTTCAAACGATGTGTTCCTGATGAATATACCTAAGGCTTACCTCCTTTGAGGGGAATAGAACATGCAATTCGATTTAATTCCAGAACAGGCCACCCCCCCAAACAAGCCAGCTATAAATGAAATTCCTCAAGAAAGCCACAGAACTTGAAAGGCAAATTAAGGAATTGATTGAACGGAATGTGTGAAAAGATGATCTTGAGTGCTTCCATCCACATGCTTTGCTGTGCAAAGAAAGATGGTCTTGGCGAATTTGTATTGATCAAGGGTTCGTCACAATATCACAATCAACAATACAAATTTTCCAATGCCCAATTGGGAAGATATGTTTTAGACAAACTCCATCGGTTCTATGAGCTTCTAGATGACTTGCGGAGGGATACCTATCAGGACAACAATCGGTAGGGGATAATGAAAAAACACTTTCAATACGAAACAAGGGTTGTACGAAAGATGGTGATGCCTTTGGATGACTGTGCAACGCTCCTAGTCTTTTCATAATCAGGAACGGAGGTACCCGTCCCTTCCTTAATAAATTTAATCGTCGGTAATTTATGAATTCTAATTTTAGCAAAACTGAAATTTGACATTTAAATCATCTAAAATTACTCGTTGAAAAATTGAGGGATAAGAATGTACAGGAAACTTGAAAAGTGTGAGTTTATGGTGTCAAGTACTTTTCTTAGTTATATGTGTCTCTGCTTGTGCTGGATACAAATGTATGATCCTTCAAAGTTGAACGCTAATTTCCACTTGGTTGTCCTACAAAATTCATAGGTTCAAGTTTCCATGGCCATTGCAATTATCTATAGGCGTTTATTTCCAAGAATTACCTCACAATCATGGAACAATTACTTTACATGACAAAAAGGGGGAGAATTCAAATGGGACCCTTAGCTCAACCAAACGTTTGATACCACCAAAAGGAAGCTTTTACCATTGCGCCAGTCTCCGGCACATAAACAACAGGTCGATGAACCAGATTTATGCGAAGCTTTTGAGGTTGAAGCGATCAAGTGGAGTCGGCTTCTTGGCGGAGTTTTTGATTCAAGAAAACCGCCCTAGTGATACATAGTGAAAAATTGAACGTTGAAAAAACTGAAGTATGTCCAATTATGATCGTGAATTCTATGCTATTTGTTCGATCTCCGTGATCATTGTCACATTATTGCGCCCTACACCTTCACTTACATTCTAATCATGACGCTTTGAATTAACAATCAATGACATGCAAAAAATGAATCATAACAAAGCGATGTGGGTCGAGTTCCTAAGTAATCTATACGTCCTATGCAAATACAAGGAAGGAAAAGACAAATGTGTGGCTAATCGCGCTTCAAGGAAGGAATTATTTGTTGGCTAATGGGGAAACTAAGGGTGCTAGGGGTTTGAAATTCTCAAAGTAATACATCAAGAAGATCCAATGCTTTCCAAGATTCTGGCAAACCTAACTGTTGATTCACAACACATGATGGCTTTCTATGAGGAAATAAACTTTTGCGTTCCTCAATTGGAATTTCGTGAGCTGTTGATACGGAAGGGTCATGTGGCGTTTGCCGTCACTTTGGGGATACACAAAAAGATGGACATCTGCAGAAACACTTCTATCTGGCCAAGATGTTGAAATAAATGCATATAATGTGGTGGTCGAATCGTTTCCAAATGCACACTTTCCCTTGCCACATACGAATGACTGCAACTCATATGGAGGATCTTTATTTTCAAAAAATAATGTGTGTTACATGGCGTGTCTTATGAGCATCATTTCTGATCGAGATATTCAGATACGAAATTCCTAAGTCACTTTTAACGCGCACCTCTGGAAATTGGTTGGTCGAAGCTTCTCTTAGACTTCTCATCATCCACAAACTGTGGCCAAACTGAGGTGACAAATTGACATTGGAAACATCAAGGGCCTAGTCACAAAACTCAATAAGACTGGATGTTAAGCTTGCACAATTTGAGTTGCATACTAATAAGGATTTCATTCTAAGTCACGAACTTCTAAATCAAACCTTTGAGAACGTTGTGTATGGGTAAACCCTTATCTACCATTGGATACTCCCTATTCCAAAAGGGTCGCTTAACACACTCGCAAATGATTAAAGAACAACTTGACACTTTTCATTGCAAAAATTCCAACATCAAGTCAACGATTCAAAGTGATAAGATGAATCACAAATATGACAAGGGCAAACAACCCTACTTTTCAAGTTGGTGATCTGTTGGTTGCATTTACGATAAAGAACGTTTTTCAAATGAAAGGAAAGGCCAACTGAGACCTAAGTTGTTGGTCTCATGATCAAGATACTTTTAAGAAGAATCGGGGAAAGTGCTTACAAGATTGACTTTCCACTTGAATATGGTAATATGAGACTCTTTCAATGTTGGCGATCTTTCCCTTACCACTCTGACAAAATTTTGCGGACCAAATTTCTTAAACGAGGGAAGAGAACTGATGAGGATTATGTCTATTTCTTAAAATTAATCCTAATTGAGCTTCAAATTAACATAAAATCCGGATAATTATTAGAGTGTGTCACAGATATTTTTCCTTGAATAAAATCACGTACAGAACGGGAATATAATAATCCAGATTTGGAGACAAAATTGGTCCGATGAAGTATTGGAAAAATCGGGAAAAATCCGAATATTAAATCAGATCGGTTAGAAAAAGTTGTTAGGAACATTAATTATTGGTTGTTATGATTAATTGTAGTTGTCGGAATTATAGATTAATAGTTTGGTTAGGATATTTTTAATGTTAGTTTAGAATAATATCCTTAGATTAGATTAGGTAAGGTCGTTGTTTAAGAAGTAGTTCGGTTAGTTCAAAGTTAGTTTTGGTCGTTATGTGATTCAAGTCGTTAGGGTTGATAAATAGATATTGTTAGGATTTAGGATATTATATAGTTAGGATATTTCTCTTGGTATAAAATTTATATCTCCTTAACATACTTAGTAGTTTATGATACTATTTTTTATTAATAAATTGGTTCGATTATTTTCTTTATATGAAAATCAGTATCTTGTCAAAAATTCCTGCTTTGTTAATTCAAGAGAAAATCCTTGTGAAGTTTTGTGGCTTGTGCGAATTCATTGATTAGCTACATTGGTGCTTTTGGAGCTAGTTCCACTTTATGGTTAAGAATTCTTTGAATCCCCTCTTTTAAAGATTCGAAGATTATTTGAGTTTTAAAACACAAACAAACACTCGTCTTTATCACGTTTCTTCCCCCCTGGATTTGTGAGGTTTCCTATAAAATCCACATCAACAAGGGCTTTCTTTTTTAAAAAGGTTACTTGTTTCCACTCTATTGAAGATTCTATCTTACAAAAATAGGTCAACGAAAGATAACTTCAATTAACTCTGACGACCCATCTACGGACGGTGAGCGCAATGAAATTGTCTGACCACCCGCCGTTGCCTAAAGCCCTTTAGAAGGGTAAGACGTTATACTATGTAAATTCGGTCTTCACTAACAAGAATACTCTGTAAGCCGCCGATAATTATCGACCGAAAAAAAAATCGGTCGTAAACACCGAACGAACCAGACGAAGTCGGTCGGTTGGAATTTCCGACGATTATCGCATCGTTATACGACCGATTTTTCAAATCGG